>SKCR01014777.1:0-10705 GCA_019454045.1 Zanthoxylum bungeanum
TTATTCTAAATAAGTTTTGCACTGTTAATACATATCCTGTTGAAGGAAACAGTAGCTCAGAGCAACTCGCGAAAAACCTAATCATGTCCAACAAAACTTGGTTTTTTAGTTCTGACACACCGTCTATTGACGTGTCTCGGGAGGAGTCCTCATATGAAAGAATACCGTACTCTTTCATGTACGTATGAAACTTACTGCTTAAGTATTTACCAATACGGTCTTACCGTAGCGGCATAATACTACAGCCGATCTGTTTGTATACTTCGTGTCGAAACTCAAAGTTTCGTATTTGTGTTCTTCAAAAGAAACACATAACCATAACGTGATGCCACATCCGTTAAGGTCACGAAATATTCATGTACACATCTAGCCAAGCTAGATATGAGCCCACTTACTTCACCATGAATAGGGTTTACAGATCGGTGGCCTTTACACTATTACCTAGTAAATAGTATTTTAGGTACTTTACCTAGTAAACTAGATTCGTAGACCTTATTTGAATAGTCAAATCAGTCCTGGTACCCACTCTTCAAAAGTGTGGATATACGAGTCTTGTTTAATTGTGTCCCAGACAACAATGCCACAAAAATAAGTCTCTATTGATCAAATCAATATGAGCTTATTTATTTGTCATTTTATATGTTTGAGATTTTTTTATATTCAAATATAAATTCTGTTATTCACATCTATGTGTTTATCTCGGTTTTAAAGTCAGTATCCAAACTCATAGCGGATTCTGAACATCATACACATATTATTTTATGTACCACACTAAGTATTTAAAATCTAATTTCAATACTAGTTGTGAACATAACTAAGACAAACATTTTTAAAGTCAGAGCCTCCCCCTTTCTTTAATTCCTTCGTGTCTTCCATATCCAAATGGTAGTCACTTTGGGATATGTCAATTATCCTTTTCAATATTTTAGGAACCTTAGGCCAAGCCTTGGGTTTTTAGAATATTGAAAGGAACGTGCACCTTGTGCTACATGCCCAATTGCAAACTTTGACTTTCTCCACTAGAATAGTCAATTAATTCTCCAAGAATTATAATTGCAATTTTAATACTTTTAAATCTAAAGATAGATTTATTATAAGTATATTAATTAAGCATTAAAGTCATCATCACATAAATCTTCCAAGATTTTATGCTCTACTATTTGCTTAATTTTGGGCGTAACGTATAATAAGTTTTTTATCAAATAAGTAACCTATTATTTATTCCCAATTTGAAAATTAAATCATTTAAAATATTTTAATCCCAGATTATATTTTAAATATTCAACTTTTCAATTTCTTATCTTGATTACAATAGTCCACTATTTAATCAACGATTAGTGGTACTATATATATTATAATGATTATAATAGTCCAACTATATAATCAAATATAATCCAAATTAATTAACCTCAATTACATTGATTACTATAATCCAATTTAAAATCAACTGTAAACTGAAATTAATTAATTCAATATATTGATTAATATATCCAATTATATATAATCAAGTATAATACAGTCCAACTGTTTATTAAAACAACAATTTAAATATTAGTCCAACTAACATTTAATATTACGACGAAATAATTTAAATGAGCGCGTATGGCGAGTAATTGAACGAATGTTGCAAATTCAATACTTGCCTCCCACTATTTTTCGTCGAGCCTCTAACCCTCTGTCGAGTACTCGGGAAACCGTATTTCCTAGTGGGCTAGGATCCCGTTAAAGTATCATACAATCCTGACTTTGGTCAATAAAAAATTGTATGATAATTAACAAGGTAGATGTCGAAGATCAATTGGATCCCATCCAACTCCTAGATCCAGTAGGTGGACATCCAAGTCCGAAACATATATCTAATATATGCCTATATATCGAATATATACCCTACCCGTTTCCTCTGAATCAACTAGGCCTTGGCTTTGGCCAAAAACAAACCTAGTGATCCCAGTCAAGCGTGGACCCATTGACAGGGAAGCTTCGTAATCAAATGTCTATGGACAAGAAGTGGTCTTGACTTTGGTCAAAAACAAACCACAACTTGGACACGACACCGAATATAACAAAGCCTCGTGATTAAAGCACATCTTTGACTGACAAGGGCTTGACTTTGGTCAAAACACAACCCTGACAATCTCCGATCTTGAGCAAGAATCACTCAATGGAAGGAAATGACGCTTGATATTAACGAGGGTTTCGCGTGCAAATTGGCTACCAATTTAATTATCTTGTTAAGGTCTCATCATCATACACCCTTAAACATGCATTCTAAATACATAATAAAGCGAGTATGAAATAAAATAATAATGATATGCGGATGGATATTTTACATTGATCCTAGATCAAATCTCTCACTTTCTCTCTCCCGCTAGCACTTGTATTACTTCTACCCGTTACACTACACTTCTAAAGAAACCTCTTTTACATGGAGGGGAATAGGTGAGAAGAGAATACAAAGAAATAAGAGATAAGGCTGGACACGCAGGTCCAATTTAATAAATCAAATTTATTACAATTTCCAAAATCGCCCAACCCGACTAATATCCATCCGATACACATTATTCAAACATCACAACCATGTATTCATACAAGCATGTTATCAATCAATCAATCAAATTAATTAATCTTGATATTAGTGATCATCCAATGTTCAAACAAAGATTTGATTTTTGTTCGAGTCAAACTCGTTTTTGCGAACACGTACTCAAAGTACGATTTCTACGAATTAAATTAAATTACATAATTAAATCCCATTTAATACGTATTTAATTCTAATTCATTATTTAATTCTAAATTAAATATTACACTTTTATTAACTAACCTTTACGACTTAAATTCCAAATTTAATCGCAACGGGTCTCAAAGCCCGATTAACATCTAATGTTTTATTTAATTAAAGTCCAATGGGCTTTTAATTAATTTCTATAGGCGTGGACTTTTGGTCAACTCGGGTCAAACCGAACAACCAAAATCCAATCCGGGAGTAGTTACCCATAAGCCTTTAAATTAATTTTGGCCCATTAGGCCCAATTAAATAATTAAGGTCCATTAAGTCATAATTGGACCTTTTGGATTCGGTTTTGGGCCTAATTGGATCCAACCAATTTTGCCTAAACCCAACTTTGTTACAACAAAGCCCAAAAGCCCAATTACAACCTAACAAGCCCAATTTCCAAAATCAAGCCCAAATTAATTAACTTATAAAATTCCAAATTTCACAATTAATTAACCTAAGTGTAATACACAATCAATTACCCAATTAACATTTCTAAAATATCAATTAGCCTAATTAATCATGCACTTTAACAACCAAATAGTGTCCAACACAATTCAATTAAAATCAAACCCAATTAACATGCTTTCAAGTCTCGGCAATTAGGGGTTTTTCAATTCGATTCGGTTTCAATCCAATTGAGTCCACAATCTTAATTTCCCAAATCAATACAATTCATCCAATGAATTAAAACAAAAATCACAAAGAATTTCATGTTCATAAGATTCGGCCAAGCCACTTTAAAAGGGAAAAAATGTTCCAAATCAGAATTCAATCCATTGAACTTCAAAACAACATTAACCAATTGTTTTAAGTCATCCAATGATCAAACAAAACAAAATTACCAAGACATTAGGGTTATGCAATTTTCGGCCAAGCCTTCAAATGGGGAGGAAATTGAATCCAATCCAATCTCATGAAATTGATCACACACAATCTCAATTAAACATGTTCTAAGCATACTTAAACATCCAATTGAATTAAAACATGCTCAAACACATTTTACCAATTTCAAGTTTCATGTTCAACCTAAAGAATTGGGGAAAATTGATCCAATCCAATTTTCTTGAAATTGATCATGCACAACTTCAATTCAACCTCATTCAAGCATACTTCATCAAACAATTCAACCAAATCATGCCTAAATCGAGTTTACCCAAATTAAAGTTTTGACCAAAAATAAGCAAATTGGGGAAAATCAATCCAATCAATTTTTTATCAAATTGATTACATACAACTCAAATTCAATCATATATAATCATTCTCAAACAATCAATTAGACAGAATCAAGCTAAAATCAAAAAGCCCCAAATTTGCTCAAGAACCCTAATTCGGTTTTCATGCAACAAAAGCTCTGATACCATTGTAAGAGTTCAATTCAAAGTCCCAAGGATCACAAATCATGCATAAAAACCGCATATAAACACATCAAAGGAGTAAGGCGGAAACATAACTCACATTGAACGGTTTTGATGAAACGAAGAACATGCGTTTTTAAGCTCCCTCCAAGCTCGGCAATGGCTTCTGGAACTGCAGTGGACGCACGGTTAGGGCTGTGAAAGTCTCCTCTATTTTCGGCCATGGATGACTCCATTGAAGCTCCAAGCTTCAAGCTTCCATGCTCAAAGAATCACTTCCCTATCACCTATGTATCACTCAAGGTGTGCTAGTACTTGTTCATCTTCCATTTTGCTTCTCAAATTTTCGGTGAAACCAGAAAAATGAAGAAGAAATCGGCTTGAAGCCGTGAGATGAGAGGAGAGAAAAGAGAGGGAAGAGAGAAACCGT
This sequence comes from Zanthoxylum bungeanum, assembly GCA_019454045.1. Taxonomy (NCBI): domain Eukaryota; kingdom Viridiplantae; phylum Streptophyta; class Magnoliopsida; order Sapindales; family Rutaceae; genus Zanthoxylum; species Zanthoxylum bungeanum. The sequence continues at coordinate 4,562 of SKCR01014777.1, forward strand.
ACATCTTGCATGTGGAGAGAGAGAGGACCGAATATATAGTAAAAAAGGAAAAAGAAAAAGTAATATATATTTATTCATTTATTTTCCAAAAATAAATAAAACACATATATATATTCAAACCTTTTCATATTCCATCACTTTTACTTTTAACTTTAAGTCATATCATATCACTTTTCACATCACATCTATTCACTTTAATAAAGTGACATATTGTCAAGTCACATCACTCAAAGTGACAATTGATTTGACGATTGACGCGACTAGCGATTTGACGCTTGATGTGACTCGCGTGCCGCGCTCGAATTCGAAATGCGAATGCGCTCGCAATCACTCTCGGGCTCGGGTTCGCTAATTCCAAATTAACGAATTTTCCGTCGCGTCGTAATTAAGTGATTACGCCTAGCGAATTCACTATTCACGTCGCTAACGAATTAATTCTAAATTAATTCGTTCGCCCGAATTAAAATCTAATTTTAATTCCGCGTCGAAATCCAATTTCTAATAATATATCGAATATATTATTTTATCGATTAATTCCAAATTAATCGTTCTCTCTCTTTAACGATATTTTATCCGAGATAAAAATCTCTTCGTAATTAATCCCAGATTAATTTTCTCTCTCAACGAATTAATCCCAGATTAATTCTATCTCTCTCTTCTAATTAATCCCAGATTAATCAAAGTGCGAGTAATACGTCATCGTGAATCTTCAGGAACCGACCCATGAGATCTCCGGATATGTTGGCAGTAAATACGATCGTCGGACTGTCCGAACACGTAAGTACCTCGTACTACGTTTATATCGATTTACAAGACAAGGTTGGCTTCTAGCAAAGCGCCATGCCTACCCAATTCTCCAGAAATATTCTTACAGGAATATATAGATCTGTATCAAGTGTAGTATACCGTAGTATTGTGTATATCGGCCCAGTATCAGATAATCACGTGATAGGCCTGGGGCTGGATAAGTGTCTGCCCCGTACGAAGCACATGTCGGATGTCTGGTAACTAGTCTCTATAATCGGATATATATGACCTTGTCATAATATCCCGATGGCCGCGCAGCACTTAAGAGCACTAATACCGTATCCTGCGTGACATCATCTCCAATATGACTGAAGTGATACTTCCGTCTTGACATCACACCCAATACTCTACGACTCTCTGATAAACCCAGAAGTGGTGTACTCAGAACCCGTTTAAAGTCCCCTACCACCAAAACCAAATTTTATCGATTATCGTAAGTATTAGCGATGCAAGTCTCAGGTTAAGACTATACACACCTACCTTGATTTCGGCCTCCCATAGACACATAGTCATAATACCAATGGGATTCCGAGGGGTCTATCCAGAGCGAAGCTGTTTCCCGTACCATCGGTGAAACACGACCTCCTATCGCACTTGCATAAGTATCCAATACTTATATATATGAGAACTATGCCGTTGTGCCCTCACAAACGCGCACAAGTGCAATACTAGCCTATTCCGCATTATCGATGTCCAGTCTCGATAATACTACGGCTAGGGATATTTAATGATTAAACCTTCGGGGACTGATACTGTCTCATATCATTCTCAGTCCAGGAACTAATCATATGGACCTCTCTTCATTTATATATATCAATGGTGATCTAATCACAAATGATGAGAGTGCAATTTCCTTGTCACATAGTTAATTTGCTACAACAACACAATGATCTGTGCAAATAGTGACGCTATGGGTCATTTTGTCCAACACATTGGACTTTAATTGAATAGTATTGGATACTAATTGGGCCTTTGAGACCCGTTAAGATTGGATTTGGAATCCAAGTCTAAAAGGCACATTTAAAGTGTAATTATTTAATTTGGAATTAAATAAAGAATTAGTATTGAATAAAAATTAAATTGGATTTAAAATTATAGTTCGATATAATTCAAGAATTCGCACTTTGAGTACTTATTCTTAAACGAGTTGGACTCGCGCAAATCAAATCGTTGTTTGAACATTGGATGGTCATTAATCAAAGATTAATTAATTGGATTAGATTGATTGATAACATGCTTTATGTGAATACATGGATGTATTGTATGAATAATGTATATCGGATGGATATTAGATGGGTGAGGGCAATTTTGGAAATTGTTGTAATAAATTTAGAATTTATTAAATTGGACCTGCGTGTCCAGCCTTTATCTCTTGATTCTTTGTAATTCTATTCTCACCAATTCCCCTCAATGTAAATGAGGTTTCTTTAGAAGTATTATGTAATTGGGTAGAAGTATGAATAGTGCTGGCAGGAGAGAGGAAATGGAGTGATTTGTTCTAGGAACAATTTTTGAGATATCCATCCGCATATCCTTATTAATTTATTTATCGCTCCTTATTATGCTTTTAGAATGCATATTTAAGGGTGTATGATGAGACCTAATCAAAGATAATTAATTGGTTGTCAATTACGCGAAAAACCCTCAACAAATATTAAGCGGTTTCCTTCCATTGAGTGATTCATTCTTAAGATCCAAGATTGGCATTGGTTTGTTGGCCAAAGTCAATACCTTTGTCCATCGCGGATGTGTTTGAATCATGAAGGCTTTGTTCCATATTGTATGTCTTGGCCAAGTTGTGATTTGTTGGCCAAAGTCAAGATCATTTCTTGTTCATCGACATCGATTACGAAGCTTTCCAAAGTCAATGGGTCTCGTTTTACTGGAATCATTAAGCTTATTGAGCCAAAGCCAAGCCTTAGTTTATTCAGAGGAAAAGGTTAGGAAAATATATTGGATATATTGACATATATTTATGTATATGTTTTGGACTTGGAGGTCCACCTACTGGATCTAGGAATTGGATGGGATCCAATTGATCTTAGAGATCTACCTAGTTAAGTTTCATATAACTTGTTGGCCAAAGTCAAGGTTGTGTGTTATTTAACGGGATCCTAGCCCACTAGGAAACTAGGTTTCCCGAGTACTCCACAGAGGGTTAGAGGCTCACCGAAAAATAGTGGGAGGCAAGTATTAAATTTGCAATTTCGTTTAGATACTTGCCAATACGAGCTCATTTCATTTTTCGTTATTATTTAAATGTAAATATATATTAGTTGGACTAATATTTAATTGTTGTTTTAAATTAAACAGTTGGACTGTATTCAAACTACTTCATTTATAGTTGATTATATAATTGGATTATAGTAATCAATATATTTGAATTTAACCAATCAAATTATAGTTGATTATATAGTTAGACTATAGTAATCATTATATTCATTGTACTCGAAATCGTTGATTGGATAGTTGGACTATTAGAATCAAGATAACTCAAAGATTAGCGTTTAGAACATAATCCCGGGAGAAAATGTCTTTAACGGCTTAAATTTTCATATTGGGAAATAATCTCAGGATAGTCCTGGGAGTTGAGAAGTTACTCTATTTGATAGAGCAACATCTCGGGCCTGAGCTCGGAGTTGAGCGAATAGTAGAACATGAGCTTTAGAAGACTCATTGTGATGATAACTTTAGTGCTCAATATGTTATGCTTGCCGCAATAACTCCTTAATTTCTTCGTCAGAATTAAGGATTAGATCCTTAAACCATGATATTGAAATTGAAGGATCTTCATAGATCTATTCTTAGATCTTTGAAGTACTAATTGCAAAAGAAAGCTCTTGGAGAGTTAATAGCTATGCTCAATGAGACAGAGCCAGAGTTTGCAAAAAGGGCAAGAAGCGCAAGACTCATCTTACTTCGACATCCCAGATGGCTAAGGCTTGGCCGAAGGCTTCTGGGGTGTGCAAAAGGGCAAAGGAAAAATCATCACAGTCTTTTAGGAAGACAAAGGACATATCCCAAGATGTCTGCCTAAACTGTGGCAAACGGGGTCACTGTAAGCATGACTGCCGTATGGACAAGGTAGACATGAAGGAAGTGAAGACGGGCAAGGCTATGACTTCAAGTATGTTTGTCATAAACATAACCACTACTAGTTTAAAATTAAATTTTAGATTCTGGATGTGGTACATAAATATATGTACTGATGTGCGGGATCTGCTGATTAGCAAGAGACTGGCTTCAGATGAGATCGACCTATGAGTCGGAAACAGGACGAGAGTCGCTGTTTTGGCCGTAGAAACCTAAGTTTTGGAACTGCCCTTTCGGAATGTACTTAAATTAGGAAACTGTTACAATGTATCTAGTTTGACTAGGAACATTATCTCTGTATCTAGTTTAACCCGTTATTGGTATACCTTTATATTCTAGAACATTAAGTGTTTTGTTTATAAATATGATATTGAGATAAACACATTAGATGTGAATAACAGTATTTATATTTAGAATATAAATGAATCTCAAACATATAATATGACAAACATAGCTCAAACTGAATTAATCAGATGAGACTTATTTGTAGCATTGTTGTCTGGGACACATTAACAAGACTCGTATATCCACACTTTCGAAGAGTGGGTACTAGGACGGATTTTATTCTAATTCAAATGATGTCTACGAATCTAGTTTATTAGGCAAAGTGCCTAAAACACCTTTTACTTGGTAAAAGTGCAAGTGCCACCTATCTGTTAGCCCTCGTTCATAGTGACATATGTGGGCCCATGTCTAGCTAGGCTAGAGGTGGATATGAACACTTCGTAACCTTTACGGATGTGGCATCGTGTTATGGTTATCTGTTTCTTGTGAAACATAAATCGAAAACTTTTGATAAATTCAAAGAGTTTCGACACGAAGTATAAAAACAGACCGGTAAGAGTATTAAAACATCACGATTGGACTGTGATGGAAATACGTAAGCAATAAGTTTCATGATTATTTGAAAGAGTATGATATTCTTTCACAGTGGACTCCTCCCAGAACACCTCAATTTGACGGTGTGTCCGAACAGAGAAACCGAACTTTGTTGGACATAATAAGGTTAATGATGAGTCGCTCTGAGCTACTAATTTCCTTATGTGGATACGTATTAAATATTGCAATACTTATTTTGAATAAGGTTCCATGAAAATCTGTTAGACATTCTTCATATTAGATATGAACAGGAAAGAAACTGAGTTTTCTCATTCCTGAAGATTTGGGAATTCTATGCATATGTTTGAATGATACCAAACTAGAACCCAAATCGGATAAGTGCCTAATTTGTGGGTTATCCTAAGGAAACCATAGTATAATACTTATACAACTCACTAGAAAACAATGTAATTGTTGCTCTCCATGCGGTTTTCTTAGAGGAATACCTATATGCAGTGGTAAGTGGGAGGAAAGTAGAACTCGATGAAAATCAGAGTAATACTGTTCCAGACACCGAGTCCTCACGGAACACCAACAGTTCATCAAGGATGAAACTGTACCATAATCTTCAAATACACAATAATCGCGTAGGTCGGAGAGAGTCAGAAAATAACCTGGGAGGTATGGGTTTCTGATCTCACCTCATGTAGATATCAATCTTATTGAGAAAAACGAACCGGCTACATATGAGGAAATGATACAAGGTATCGACTCCTTTTATGGCAAAGTGCCATGATATCTGAAATGGATTCCATGTATACCAACCAAGTTTGGACACTAGTTGATGTACCAGAAGACATTGTGCCTATTGATACTATATTAGTCTTTAAGGAAGACATACATGGATGGCAACATAAAATGTACACAGCTAGGCTTGTACAGAAAAGGTATCGTCAATGACATAGTGTCGACTAAGACGAAACTTTTTATTTTTTGCCATAATTAAATCCATTTGGATAATGCTTGCTAATGCTACATATTTTATTTATGAAATATGGCACATGGACGTCAAAATCGCTTTCCTTCACGGAAACCTTTTGGAGGATGTTTACAAACATCCTGACGGTTTTTTCGTGCCGAAACATGCAAACAAGGTTTGTAAGTTAAATCGATCCATTTATGGATTGAAGCAAGCATTGAATTCTTGGAACCATTGTTTTGATGTAATCATAATGGTATATGATTTAATTCAAAACAAAGATGATTCTTGTGTATATAAGGAGGTTAGTGGGAGCGCACTGACAGTGATTGTACTATATAATGATGATATATCATTTCTTAGAAATGAAATTCCCATAATACAATCGGTGAAAGCTTGGCTTTCATGAAAATTCTCTGTAGACTATTTGGGAGAGGCAACCTTTA
>SKCR01014778.1:0-10682 GCA_019454045.1 Zanthoxylum bungeanum
GATTGTCGCAAGTACTAGCGATGCAAGTCTCAGGTTAAGACCATATACACCTACCCTGATGCGGCCCGTCCCATAGACACGCAGACATACTACCAATGGGATTCCGCGGGGTCTATCCAGAGCGAAGCTGTTTTCCGTAACCATCGGTAAACACAACCTCCTATCGCACTTGCATAAGTATCCAAACTTAAATATATGAGAACATGACGTTGTGCCATCACAACTCGCACAAGTGTAATACTAGTCTAATCCGCATTATCGATGTCCGATCTCGATAATACTCCGACTAGGGATAATTTAATGATTAAAACTTTTTTGTATTGATACTGTCTCATATCTCTCAATACGGAACTAATCATAGTGGACTTTTGCCATTAATATATCAAAGTAAATAATTTTACAAAACGGCAAAAGGCAACTTCATTTATCACATAGTTAATTTCGTACAATAATACAATATCATTTACAAAACAGTGACGCTAGGGTCATAATGTCTAACATTGACGACCAAAACCAAAGCGTATTGATTGTCGCAAGTACTAGCGATGCAAGTCTCAGATTAAGACAAAATACACCTACCCTGAAGTGGATTCCCATAGACACATAGTCATACTACCAATGGGACTCCGCAGGGTCTATCCAGAGCCAAGCTGTTTCCGTACCATCGGTAAACACAACCTCCTATCACACTTGCATAAGTATCCAATACTTAAATATATAAGAACTATGCTATTACGCTTCCATAACACGCACAAGTGCAATACTAGTCTATTCCACATTATCGATGTCCAGTCTCGATAATACTATGACTAGGGATATTTAATGATTAAACCTTTATGGATTGATACTGTCTCATATCTTATAATCCGGAACTAATCATAAGGACTTTTATCATTTATATATTTAAGTAATCAAATTACAAAATGATAAAACGCAATTTCCATTGCTACATAATTAATTTGTACCAAAACCAAAGCGTATTGATTGACGCTATGGGTCATAATTGTCTAACATTGATAACAAAAATTCCTCTTCGAGAAGTGCTCCAAGATCATCTATTTGAATTTGTGTGTTGAAGCTCTAAGCTTTGAGATGGATTCCAAACGCTATGGAATGTTTCCCTAACACCTTTGTATGATCTCTTTGAGTGCTAGCTCTTGAAAAATTTGCAACAAATCCTCCAATTTCTCTTTGATAAATTCGGCCAAGCCAAGAATTTTTTTTTTCAAATGTCAAAAAGTGTGCTGATTTTTCCAAAAACCAAAACATATACCAATTTTCAAAATTTGGTAAATGTCTTTCAACTTTTCATTATTAAAAAAAATGTATCTTACATTAACCATCAACTCATCACTTACTTCCATCACCAAAAAGTGATATGAATAACAAGTGATGTGACTTGTGGGGCCCACTTGATTCAAAATCCGAGTGAGCCCGCAAACACATTCCGAGCTCGGATTCGTTAATTCCGAATTAACGAATTTTCCGTTGTGACGTAATTAAATCAAATTTAATTAAATAATTATGCCTAGCAAAATTACTATTCACGTCGCTAACGAATTAATTCTAAATTAATTCATTCGCCCTAATTAAAATCCAATTTTAATTCCGTTATGAAATCTAATTTCATTTCAAATATCGAATATATTATTTTATCGATTAATTCCGAATTAATTGTTCTCTCTCTTCTAATAGTATTTTATCCCAGATAAAATCTCTCCGTAATTAATCCTAGATTAATTATGTTCAAATCATACTTCATCGGTGAATCTTCGGGAAGCGACCCATGAGATCCCTGGATATGTTGGCAGTAAATCTGTTCAACGGACTATCTGAACATGTGCGTACCTTCTACCACGTTTTTACCGATTTACGAGACATGGTTGGCTTCTAGCAAAACACCGTGCCTACCCAATTCTCCATAAATATTCTTAAAGGAATATATAATCTATGAAAAGCGTAGTATACGTAGTATTGCGTATTACGATCCAGTATCTGATGTCACATGCAAGGCCTAGGGCTGGAATAGTTTCTACCCCTGTACGAAGCATATATCAGATCACAAGTAACTAGTATCTATAATCGGATAATCATGACCTTGTCATATTATCCCGATAGTTGCAACATAATAGAGAACCAGTTCTGTATCCCTGCGTGATCATCATTTCCATATGAGTGAAGTGATACTTCCGTCTTGACATCACACCCAATACACTATGATTTTCAATAAACCCAGAAGAGGCGTACAGAGAACCTGTTAAAGTCCCGGATGACCAAAACCAAAGTGTATTGATTGTCGCAAGTACTAGCGATGCAAGTCTCAAGTTAAGACCAAATACACATACCCTAATGCGGATTCCCATAAACACATAGTCATACTACCAATGGGACTCTGCGGGGTCTATCCAGAGCTAAGCTTTTTCCGTACCATCGGTAAACACAACCTCCTATCACACTTGCCTAAGTATCCAATACTTAAATATATAAGAACTATGTTGTTACGCTTCCATAACACGCACAAGTGCAAGACTAGTCTATTTTGTATTATCGATGTCCAGTCTCATAATACTAAGACTAGGGATATTTAATGATTAAACTTTGGCGGATTGATATTGTCTCGTATCTTATAATCCGAAACTAATCATAAGGACTTTTATCATTTATATATATAAGTAATCTAATTACAAAAATTATAAAATGCAATTTCATTGTCACATAGTTAATTTGTACAAAAACCACAATGACTTTTACAAATAGTGACGCTATGGCTCATAATTGTCCAACAATCTCCCACTTGGCCTATAGCCAGTCACTCAAGCATCTAACACTTGAACTATGTACATGTCGCTCAAACTTTTGCTGAGGAATAGCTTTCGTCAGCGGATCTGCAATGTTGTCCTCTGATGCGACCTTCTCGATCTTCACATTGCCACGATGTATGATCTCATGAATCAGATGGAAACATCGAAGAACATACTTGGATCGTTGATGAGACTGTGGTTCCTTAGCCTGAGCTATAGCCCCGTTATTGTCACAATACAATGGAACGAGCTCAGCTGCTAACAGAACTACTCCTAATTCAATTAGGAATTTACGGATCCAAACTGCCTCTTTTGCTGCTTCAGCTACAGCAATATACTCCGCTTCTGTTGTTAAATCGGCAACAGTCTCTTGCTTGGAAGATTTCTAGCTTACTGGTTTCGTTATTCAAACAAAATATGTACCAGAATTGTGACTTACAGTCGTCTTTATCAGTTTGGAAACTTGCATCGGTATACCCAGTTACCTCAAGTTCTCCATCTCCATAGATTAAGAAAGCATCCTTAGTTCGTCTAAGATACTTAAGGATATTCTTAACCACCATCAAGTGACCTTCACCTGGATCAGCCTAATAGCGACTATACATGCTCAAAGGATATGAGACATCAGGTCGCGTACATATCATGGCATACATGATCGATCTGAATGCCGAGGCGATCGGGATCCGACTCATGTTGTTTATCTCATCTTGAGTTTTAGGACAAATGTTTTTAGATAGAGTGATGCCATGTGACACTGGCAACAGTCCCCTCTTAGACTGTTCCATGTTGAATCTCTTCAACACTTTGTCAATGTACGTGCTCTGGGAGAGTCCAAACAGCTTTCTAGATCTATCCCGGTAGATCTTTATTCCCAGAATAAAGGCTACTTCTCCCAGATCTTTCATGGAGAATTTTAATGAAAGCCAAGCTTTCACGGATTGTAGCATGGGAATGTCATTGCCTATAAGCAATACATCATCGACATAAAGGACAATAAATGTCAGTGAGCTCCCACTAACCTTCTTATATACACAAGGATCATCCTCATTTTGAACGAAATCATATTCTTTTATGATCTCATCAAAACGTTGGTTCCAAGAACGCGATGCTTACTTCAATCCATAAATGGATCGATTTAACTTGCAAACCTTGTCTGCATGTTTAGGTACGAAAAAACCGTCAGGTTGTTACATATAAACATCCTCTAAAAGGTTTCTATTAAGGAAAGCGGATTTGACGTCCATCTGCCATATCTTGTAATCGAAATATGCAGCAATAGCAAGCATAATCCGAATGGATTTAATCATGGAAATGGGTGAAAACGTTTCGTCATAATCGACACCATGTCATTGACGATACCATTTCGCTACAAGCCTAGCTTTGTACGTTTGTATGTTGCCATCCATGTCGGTATTCTTCTTGAAGACCCATTTGCAACCAATAGGCTTTACGCCTTCTGGTGTATCAACAAGTGTCCAAACTTGGTTGATGTACATGTAATCCATTTCGGACTTCATGGCATCTTGCCATAAACCGGAGTCGATACCTTGAATCGCTTCCTCATACGTAGCTGGTTCGTCTTCCTCAATAAGATTAATATCTACATGAGGTAAGATCAGAAACCAATACCTCTCAGGTTATTTTCTAACTCTCTCCAACCTACGCGGTTCTTATGTATTAAAAGATTGTGGTACAGTCTCATCCCTGATGAACTGTTCATGTTCCGTTAAGAATTCTATGCCAGGAACAGTATCACTCCGATTTTCATCGAGTTCTACTTTCATCTCACTTACCACTGCATTTAGGAATTCCTTCTCAAGGAAAACCGCATGTAGAGCAACAAATACTTTGTTCTCTTGTGGGTGATAGAAGTAATATCCTTTGGATTCCCTAGGATATCCTACAAATAGGCATTTATCCGATTTGGGTTATAGTTTGGTACCTTCCAAACGTTTGACGTATGCCCAGCATCCCCAAATCTTCAGGAATGAGAAACCCGGTTTCTTTCCAGTCCATATTTCATACGGAGTCTGCTGAACAGAATTTGACGGAACATTATTCAAAATAAGTATTGCACTGTTCAATGCATATCCCCAGAAGGAAATAGGTAGCTCTGTGCACTCATCATAGACCTTAAAATTTCTAACAAAGTTCGGTTTCTCCGTTCAGACACACTGTTTAATTACGGTGTCCCGGGAGAAGTCCATTGTGAAAGAATATTATATCTTTCAAGTAATCAAAAAACTCATTGCTTAAGTATTCGCCACCACGGTCTGACTGTAATGTCTTAATACTTTTCCGGTCTGTTTTTCTACTTCGTGTCGAAACTCTTTGAATTTCTCAAAGGTTTCCGACTTGTGTCTCGTAAGATACAATAACAATAACGCGATGCATCATCCGTAAAGGTTATAAAGTATTCATATCCCTCTCTAGCCTGGCTAGACATGGGCCCACAAACGTCAGTATGAACAAGGGCTAACAGTTCAGTGGCACGTGCACCTTTACCGCTAAAAGGTGTTTTAGGCATTCTTCCAAATAAACAAGATTCACTGACGTCATATGAATTTGAATCAAATCCTTCCAAGTACCCACTCTTCGAAAGTGTGGATATACGAGTCTTGTTAATGTGTCCTAGACGACAATACCACATATAAGTTTCATCTTTTTTAGTTAATTTAATCATTTTGTTTGTTACATTATATGTTTGAGATTGATTTATATTCAAAATATAAAGACCATTATTAACATCAGCACTGCATATCTCCATATCGTTTTTATACATAAAACACCCAGTGTTTCTAAAAACAAAAGTATAGCCACATTGGGCCAATAAAGATACAGATAAAATATTCCTAGTCAAACGAGGTACATAATAACAGTCTGAAAGATTAAGTACATGCCCTGAGTGCAGTTCCAAAATATAAGTCCCAACGGCCAAAACGGCGACTCGAGTCTCATTTCCAACGCGGAGGTCAATCTTTTATGAGGCCAGTCTCCTGCTAATCCGCAGATCATACGCATCAGTACATATATGAGTACCACAACCAGAATCAAAAATCCAATTTTTAAAACTAGAAGTATACATGTTTATTTCTATAAAAAAAACATACATGAAGACGATGCCTTGCCCGCTTTGATTTCCTTAATATGTGCCTTGTACTCACGGTAGTCACGCTTCCAGTGACCCTGCTTGCCGCACTGCAGACATACATCTTGGGATTTATCCTTACCCTTCCCATAAGGTTTTGACGATTTGGCCTTGCCCTTCTTTTTCTTCTTCTTCTTTATACCTCCAGTTGCCTTCGGCCAAGCCTTGGGAGACTGAGATGTTGAAGCGAAGTGCGCCTCACGCTTTTTGCCCTTCATCAGCTCTTTTTCTGCTTCACGCAGCATTGCCATCAGCTCTCCAAGAGTATGGTCTTGGTTCATCATATTGTAGTTCATTATGAACCCGCTCTAGCTATCAAAAAGAGACTGCAAGATCAAATCTATAGAAGTCTCAGCCTCAAAGGTTATGCCTAGTTGACCTAACTGTTTAATGTCGGCAATTATATGTGACACATTGTGCTCAATAAATGTACCCTCCGACATTTGACATTCGACATTCGGGTTCACTAATTCAAAATTAATGAATTTTCCGTCGCGACGCAATTAAACGATTACGCCTAGCGAAATCACTATTCATATCGCTAAAATATTAATTCTAAATTAATTCGTTCACCCGAATTAAAATCTAATTTTAATTCCGCGTCGAAATCCAATTTCGCATAATATATCCAACATATTATTTTATTGATTATTTCCAAATTAATCGTTCTCTCTCTTGAATTAATATTTTATCCCAGATAAAATATATCCGTAATTAATCCCAGATTAATTTTCTCTCTCTTCAAATTAATCCCAGAGTAATAAAGTGCGAGTCATACATCATCGGTGAATCTTTGGGAAGCGACCCATGAGATCCTCAGATATGTTGGCAGTAAATACGGTCGTCGGACTATCCGAACACGTAAGTACCTCGTACTACGTTTATTCCGATTTACAAGACAAGGTTGGCTTCTAGCAAAGCACCATGCCTACCCAATTCTCCAGAAATATCCTTATAGGAATATGTGATCTATATCAAGCGTAGTATACCGTAGTATTGTGTATGTTGATCCAGTATCGGATGATCACGTGCTAGGTATGGGGCTGGAATTGTGTCTGCCTCGTACGAAGCATAAATCGGATGTCTGGTAACTAGTCTCTATAATCGGATATACATGACCTTGTCATAATATCACGATAGCTCGAGCATTTAAGAGAACAAGTTCCGTATCCTATGTGACCATCATCTCCATATGACTGGAGTGATACTTCCGTCTTAAAATCACACCCAACACACTACGATTCTCAATATACCCAGCATTGGCATACACAGAACCTGTTAAAGCCCTGGAGGACCTCAACTAAAGTATATTGATTGTCGTAAGTATTAGTGGTGCAAGTCTCAAGTTAAACCAAATACACCTACCCTGATTGCAGACTCCCATAGACACATTGTCATACTACCAATGGGATTCCGCGGGGGTCTATCCAGAGAGAAGCTGTTTCCCGTACCATCGGTAAAACACAACCTCCTATTACACTTGCATGAGTATCCTATACCAAAATATATGAGAACTATACTGTTGTGCCCTCACAACGTGCACAAGTGTAATACTAGTCTTTTACGTATTTATCGATGTCCAATCTCGATAATACTCTGACTAGAGATATTTAATGATTTATCCTACGTGGACTGATACTGTCTCATATCATTCTCCGTCCAGGAAAAAATCATAGGGACCTCCTATCATTTATATATCTAGGTGATCTAATCACAAATGATAAGAGTGCAATCTCTTTTGTCACATAGTTTATTTGTACAACAACACCATGATCTGTACAAATAGTGACGATATGGGTCATAATTGTCCAACATAAAGACCCATCTGTTACCAATAGGCACAATGCCTTCTGGTATATCAACCAGTGTCCAAACATGGATGGTATACATGGAATCTATTTCAAACTTCATGGCACTTTGCCATATAGCGGAGTCCACTGTGAAAGAATACCATACTCTTTCAAGTAATCTTTAAACTTATATGTTTAAGTATTTTACACTATGGTCCGACCGTAATGTTTTTAATACTTTTACCGGTCTGTTTTCTTACTTCGTGTCGAAACTATTTGAATTACTCAAAAGTTCCTGACTTGTGTTTCATAAGATACGCATAACCATAACGCGATGCAACATCTGTAAAGGTTACGAAGTATTCAAATCCACCTTTAGCCTAGCTAGACATGGGCCCACTTACGTCACTATGAACGAGGGCTAACATATCGGTGGCACTGGTTCTTTTACCAAGTAAAAGGTGTTTTAGGCACATTGCCTAATAAAGTAGATTCGTAGACATAATTTGAATTAGAATAAAATCTGTCCAGTATCTACTCTTCGAAAGTGTGGATATAAGACTATTGTTAATGTGTCCCAAACAACAATGCCACTTTTCAGTCTGAACAGATTTATTCAGTTTGAGTTTTTGTTCGTCATATTATATGTTTAATAAAATAAAAGAGCGCATATTGGCAAGCATCTAAACGAAATTGTTAATTTAAGACTTGCCTCCCACTATTTTTTGGTGAGCCTCTAACCCTCTGTGGAGGACTCGGGAAACCTAGTTTCCTAGTGGGCTAGGATCCCATTAAATAACACACAACCTTGACTTTGGCAACAAGTTGTATGAAACTGTTAGACATTATGTCCCATAGCGTAACTGTTTGTAAATGATATTGTATTATTGTACAAAATTAACTATGTGATAATGAAATTGCCTTTGCCGTTTTGTAATAATATTTACTTTGATTAATAAATGGCGAAAGTCCATATGATTAATACTGGATTGAGATGATATGAGACAGTATCAATCTATAAAAGTTAAATCATTAAATATCCCTAGTCGGAGTATTATCGAGATCGGACATCGATAATGCGGAATAGACTAGTATTGCGCTTGTGCACGGTGAGGGCACAACAGCATAGTTCTCATATATTTAAGTATTGGATACTTATGCAAGTGCAATAGAGGTTGTGTTGTTACCGATGGTACGGAAACAGCTTCGCTCTGGATAGACCCCGCGGAATCCCATTGGTAGTATGTCTGGCGTGTCTATGGGAGGGCCGCATCAGGGTAGTGTATATGGTCTTAACCGAGACTTACATCGCTAGTACTTGCGACAATCGGTAAACTTTGGTTTGGTGGTTGGGACCCTAACCGGTTCTGTGTACACCTCTTCTGGGTTTATCGAGAATCGTAGTGTACTGGATGTGATTCAAGATGGAAGTATCGCTTCAGACATATGGAGGTGATGATCACGCAGGACACAGAACTAGTACTCTATAAAAGGTTGCAACCGTCGGGACAATATGACTAGGTCAGGATTGTCTGATTTAAAGAGACTAGCTGCTTGATGTCCGATATATGTTTCGTTACGGGGCAGACACATCTCCAGCCCCAGGCCTAGCATGTGACCATCCGATACTGGATCGATGTACGCAATACTACGGTATACTACGCTTGATATAGATCTTATATTCCTATAAGAATATTTCTGGAGAATTGGGTAGGCATGGCCGCTTTTGCTAGAAGCCAACCTTGTCTTGTGAATCGGTAAGAACGTAGTACGAGTACGTGCGTGTTCGGATTATCCGACGACCGTATTTACTGCCAACATATCCGGAGATCTCGTGGGTCGCTTCCTGAAGATTCACCTATGATATTTGATTCGAACTTAATTAATCTTGTATTAATTGGAGAGAGAACTTTATCTCGGATAAATACCTTGTTTAGAGAGAGAGAACGATTAATTTGGAATTACATCGGATAAAATTATTATATTCGATATAATAATTGAAATTCGATTTCGACGCGAATTAAAATTAGATTTTAATTCGGGCATACGAGTTAATTTAGAATTAATTCGATAGCGACGTAAATAATAATTTCGCTAGCGCGAGTATTTATTTAAATTCGATTTAATAACGTCGCGACGTAAGTCGGTATTGTTCGGAAATATCGAACCCGAGGCGCGTGAGTGCACGTGGGCCCACTTTTCATTGGAAACGGTGGGGCCCACAGGACACATGTCAATTAGATATGCATTATTTTTATTGATAATGCATTGCATGGTGATAGTGTATATTACACTCATTGTCATGCATGGGATTTGAGTGTTTGACACTCTAAGCCTTTGCATGGCTTGTGTCATAATTTATTATTATTTAATAAATATTATGGCAATAAATATAAATTGATTTTTGGTATCAAAATCAATTAAGAAAATCCTCTCTTCTCTCTCTTTCTTGACCGAAACCTGAACAGTTTTGGTCTCCATCCTCTTCAATTTTGGTTGCCAAAAGCTTGAAGAAAGGGTTTGTGTTTGGAACATGCAAGGCTAGCACCTTCAAGGGATCAAAAGAGGTGATAGGGAAACCATCATAGAGCAAGGAATACACAAAGCTTGAGCTTCCTTCTTCTGGTCTTCCTTGGCCGAATCATCCCACATTGGAGCTTCCAGTTGGCTGTGTTTTCTTCATCACTAAAGCGTGGTAAGTATGATTCCGCCATACTTCATCTTTATATATATTTCTTTGTTGTATTTCATGTATGCTTAATCTTTCCTTGGGACATATTATAGAAACCAACAGAAACTTCCCTAGGTAGATCTCTAAGATCAATGGGATCTCATCCAATTCCTAGATCCAGTAGGTGGACCTCCAAGTCCGAAACATATATCCAATATATGTAAATATATCCAATATATTTCCTAACCTTTTTTCCTCTGAATCACTAAGCC
>SKCR01014779.1:0-10726 GCA_019454045.1 Zanthoxylum bungeanum
TTGGATTAATTACGGAGAGACTTTATCTTGGATAAAGTACTGTATAAAGAGGAGATCGATTAATTTAGAATTAATCGTAAAATTTTATATTCGATATATAAACGGAATTCGATTCCGACGCGAATTGAAAATTAGATTTTATTCGGGCAAACGAATTAATTTAGAATTAATTCGTTAGCGACGTAAATAATAAATTCGCTAGGCGCAATTATTTATTTTAATTCGATTTATTAACGTCGCGACGTAGCTCGATATTTCGGAAATATCGAACCCGAACGCGTGAGTACAAGTGGGCCCACTTTCATTTGGAAACGTGTGGGGCCCACCATGACACTTGTCATTATTTGTATTTTTAATCAGATGCAATGCATGAAGATAGTGTACAAAGCACTCAAAGATAATGCATGGAAATTGAGTGTTAGACACTCTAAGTGCTTGCATGGTTGGTGTTATATTTATAGTATTATTTAATATAATTATAACATAAATTAATGATTTTTGAGACAAAAAATCATATCCTCCTCTCCTCTCTCATTACCGAAACTGTGACATTTTTTCTTGGCTCTCCCATTTTCAGGTTTTTTTTTGCAAAAGCTTGAAGAATTTGTGTTTGTTTGGAACATAAAGAACACATCTTGGCTAGCACCATCAAGGGATCATACAAGGTGTTATGGGAAACTCATCTTAGAGATTGGAAGGATCAACTAAAGCTTGGAGCTTCTCTTTACTGCTTGGCCGAAATCTTCACTGCACATAGGAGCATTTTTGCTTCATCCATTGCATCCACATTTGGCTTTTGTGAGTATTGTTTCCGCCATTACTTTCCTTTTAGTTCATTCTTATATATATCTTGCTTGGTTTTTGATCTTGGGACATGGTTATAGATTCCCAATATACACCTCACGAGAGAACAATTAGATTATTGCTCACCAGCGGTTTTCCTGAGAGGAATACCGATATGCAGTGGTAAGTGGAGGATGGTATATAACTCGATGAAAATCGGAGTAATACTGTTCAAGGCATCGAATCTTAATGGAACATGAATAGTTCATCAAGGATGAAACTATTACCATTAATCTTCGAATACACAAGACCGCGTAAGTCGGATAGAGTCAGAAAACAACCTGGGTATGGGTTTCTGATCGCACCTCATAAAGATGTTCATCTATTGAGGAATACCAACTGACTATGTATGAAGAAGTGATACAAGGTATCAACTCCTAATTATGGCAAAGTTGCATATAATCCGAAGTGGATTCCATGTATATCAACCAGTTTGGAGACTAGTTAATGTACCACAAGGCATTGTGCCTAATGGTACTTAAAAGTCTTCTAGGAAGACATACATGGATGGCAACATACCAACGTATAAGCAAGACTTTAACGGAAAGGTATCGTTATCAACATTGTGTTGATTACGGTTCAACCTTTTACCTGTTGCCACGGTAAATCCATTTGGATAATGCTTGTTATTCGATCCATGATTGTGATTGAAGCAAGCATTAGGTTCTTGGAATTATCGTTTTGATATAATCATAATGGTGTATGATTTAATTCAAAACGAAAATAATTCTTATGTATATAAGGAGGTTAGTGGGAGCGTACTGACAGTGGATGTCCTAAAAATAATGATAATAATCGTCATTTCTTGGAAATGATATTCCCATAAATAAATATCGGCGAAAGCTTGGCTTTCGAAATACTCTCCTAGAAACCGTACATTAAAAATGTACGAGACCTGTGTATCATACGCTTTGAGCTTATGGATTCACAAACAGGCCAATCCGAATGATAGTCACTGGATTGATGTTAAGAACATACGTTAGTATCTTAG
Organism: Zanthoxylum bungeanum; assembly: GCA_019454045.1. Classification (NCBI taxonomy): domain Eukaryota; kingdom Viridiplantae; phylum Streptophyta; class Magnoliopsida; order Sapindales; family Rutaceae; genus Zanthoxylum; species Zanthoxylum bungeanum. The sequence goes on from SKCR01014779.1 coordinate 1,835, forward strand.
AGAACTAAGGACGCTGTCTTAGTCTATGGAGAAGGAGAACTTGAAGTGACTGGGTTCGCTGTAGCAAGTTTCCTATAACCGATAAAGACGACTAAAAGTCGCAAACGGTACTAAATAGTTTGAATTACGGTACAGTGAGCTGGAAATCTTCCAAGCAAGATACTGTTACCGTATAAACAACAATGCGGGTTGTTGCTGCAGAAAGCTGAACAGCAATAGAAGTCATTTGGGTCGATAATAAATCTAATTAGATTAGATATAGTTCTGTTAGTGGCTGAGCTAGGCGTCAGCACAGACTAAGGAATTAAAGGTCTCATCGACGATCCATATATATAATTCTATATTCATCTGATTCGTTCGGATCATACATCGTGGGCGATGTGATGATCGTGTAAATCGCATCGGATGATAATTATGCAAATCCGCTGACCGACGAAAACATTTCTCAGCAGTTTGAGCCAACCGTACATAGTTCGGGTGTAGGACACTCGAGTGACTGGCTATGTGCCAAGTGGGAGATTGTTGGATATATGACCCATAGCGTCACTATTTGTACAGATCATGGTGTTGTTGTACAAATTAACTATGTGACAAAGGAGTTTGCACTCTTATCATTTGTGATTAGATCACCTTAGATGTATAATGATGAGAGGTCCCTATGATTTGTTCCTGGACGGAGAGATATGAGACAGTATCAGTCCACGTAGGATAAATCATTAAATATCCCTAGTCGTAGTATTATCGAGACAGGACATCGATAATGCGGAATAGGCTAGTATTGCACTTGTGCGCGTTGTGAGGGCACAACGGCATAGTTTTCATATATTTAAGTATTGATACTTATGCAAGTGCGATAGGAGGTTGTGTTTCCCGATGGTACGGGAAACAGCTTCGCTCTGGATAGACCCCTCGGAATCCCATTGGTATTATTACTATGTGTCTATGGGAGTCCGACATCAGGGTAGGTGTATTTGGTCTTAACCTGAGACTTGCACCGCTAATACTTACGATAATCGGTAGACTTTGGTTCTTGGTGGTACAGGGCTTTAACCGGTTCTGCGTACACCACTTTTGGGTTTATCAGAGAGTCGTAGTGTATTGGGTGTTGATGTCAAGATGGAAGTATCACTTCAGTCATAGTGGAGATGATGTCACGCAGGATACGTACTAGTGCTCTTGAGTGATGCGCATCCAATCATGATATTATGACCAGGTCATGAATATCTGATTAAAGAGACTAGTTACCAGACATCCGACATGTACTTCGGACGGGGCAGACACTTATCCAGCCCAGCCTAGCCCTGCAGTGACATCCGATACTGGGCCGATATACACAATACTATGGTATCTACGCTTGATACAGATCTATATATTCCTGTAAGAATATTTCTGGAGAATTGGGTAGCATGGCGCTTTGCTAGAAGCCAACCTTGTCTTGTAAATCGTTAAACGTAGTAGAGTTACTTACGTGTTCGGATAGTCCGACGACCGTATTTACTGCCAACATATCCGGAGATCTCATGGGTCGCTTCCCGAGATTCACCAATGTCCGTTACTCGTGCTCTCAACTTAATCTCTTATGGGCTAATCTTCCCTAGTTCACGAGATGAGGATAAATCGCACTTTATTAATCTGGGATTAATTAGAAGAGAGAGAATTAATCTGGGATTAATTGCCAGACTTTTTATTTGGATAAAATATCGTTTAAAAAGAGAGAACGATTAATTTGGAATAATCGGTAAAATAATATATTCAATATATTATATGAAATTGGATTTCGACGTGGAATTGAAATTGGATTTTAATTCGGGCGACGAATTAATTTAGAATTAATTCTTAGCGACGTGATAGTGAATTCGCTAGGAGTAATCATTTAATTACGACGCGACGGAAAATTCGTTAATTTGGAATTTAGCGAACCCGAGCCCGACAGTGATTGCGAGCGCATCGCTTTCGAATTCGAACGCGGCACGTAAGTCACATCAAGCGTTCAAATCGCTAGTCGCATCAATTGTCAAATCACTTGTCACTTTGAGTGATGTGATGTGACTTGACATGTTGTCACTTTATTAAAGTGACTTGATGTGAATAGTGAAAGGTGATTATTTGAAAGTTGATAGGACTTGTACCTTTTTTACTTTTGAATTAATTGTTGTGTATATATATTTTATTCATTTACTTGGTAAATGGAATAAAGAATATATATGATATACAAAGCCATTCTGTCTCTCTTGGACCATTAATTGTTCACGGTTTCTTTGAGAAACCTATCTCCCTCCTCTTTTCTTTTGTCCATCACACGGCTTTTGAGCAATTTTCTTCTCATTTTTCTGGTTTGACCGCACCTATTGGAGAAGCATGGAGAAGTAAAGTGCTAGCACACACCTTGGGTTATATTATGGTGATAGGGAAACGAATTGTGAGCAATGATAGCTTGAACTTGGAGCTTCAATGGAGTCTTTCTTGGCCGATTTTGGAGGATTCTCACAATCCCCACCGTGCAGTTCAGTAGCTCCAAAAATGGCCAAATCGAGCTTGATGGAGGAAGAAAAGACTTGTGTTCTTTGCATCTCAACCATCATTGTGAGTATATGTTTCCGCCATTATTCCTTAATGTATTCATGCGATTTCTTGCTTGTTTTGGATGATTCTTGGACCTATATTAGAACTCAACAGCATCAAGCGTCAAATCACTTGTCACTTTGAGTGATGTGACTTGATTAATTGATGTGACTTGAGTGATGTGATGAGTGATGTGTGTGGTTGGCAATAAAGCCAAATGTGTGTGAAATGATTTCAAATGAAATTCATGTGTATTAGATACACAAATGACCCACAAAACCGTAACACATTTTTTCCCTCCTCTCTCTCTTCTTCTTCTTCTTCTTCCTCTCATCACTCTTTTTTTGTTGTTCATGTGAGGCAGTGAACTTCCGAATTTAGAAGCAAAAAGGAGTGGAAAGCAGTGCGTTTTATGGCAAAACAAGAGTGCTGTACACGCTCCCGGGAATCAATTGCGAAGGTGATAGGAAGTATACCCATGAGCCCGGGAACCAAAATGATGAAGCTTGGAGCTTCAAAACTTGAGATAAGGGGCGAATTCACTGTCACAGCAGCCCACTGCCGCTCAAACCAGTGTGCAGTCCACTGCCAAGGCAGTTCATTTTGTTGCCCAAATCGTCGCTCAACCGCTCGATGTAAGTATTCCGCAACTTTCATCGTTGTATTCACTTGTGTTTCATGCTTGAGTTTTGATCATGGGACCTATAGAAACTCCAACATTTTGTATACTTGTTGTTGTTATGGCATGAGTGGTGTTGTATAATTTAAGACTAAGATGGAGAATTAGTGTTGGCCTTGAAAATGAGCTAGCATTGCGACGCTAAGCCCTAGAGCCATGACGCGCAATAGTGGATGACATCTGCCCAGTTCTACTTGTGTAAGCATCGCGACGCTCATGGGCCGGAGTCCCGATAGGTAAAGAGAAGTTGCTTTCTATTTCAGTCTGTAATGTGAGCATCGCGACGCCAAAGATCTAACGTCCCAACACGGAAAATGAGGAATCTCACTACCTCGGTTCTATTTTGTGAGAGTCGTGATGCCTAACTCTTAGCTTTACGATGTGTGTGGAGTCGCGACGCACGTCAATTAGCATCACGATGCAAAACTATCAGATGGTCACCTCCTTAGCAGCTCGAGTGAGCATCACGAAGCCCATAAACCAGTGTCGTGACGAGTGACTGAAATGTTTCGAGATCAGTTTATTTAATTCAATCTCACCCTAAGATATTATCGAGCACCCTAAAGGTCTTGTATATGAGTATATACACGTATTACATCATGTTACAAGCATAAAACGTCAATCATGCATTATATTTTCTTTCTTATACATTACATCGACATCAAGGCACTCAGAGATCACTTACATCGGGCACCGTACCTGACTTGCTGTAGCACTGTGAATGGAGTACTTATTTTAAAGTTTTCACTATAGTTTCAAGGAATGGATTTCTAGTTCCTCGATTTTAAATGAGTTTTATTAAAAGTTTACTAAATTACCGATTTCAAATGACTTTAGATGCTTTGATGATGAAAATGATTTCAAAGTATGATTTTATGATTTTGGAGGCATAAGGGAAAAACTCACCTCAAATGTAACTTATGGAATTGACAGATTCAACATGTGCACATGTAGAGCAGGACTAGGGGAATGGTGAGACAAAACCCCCTAGATCCTATACCTGAGGTACTAATATATAAGAGTTGTCTCTCTACTATAATTATCTCGAGGTATGTCTCATCATTTTATTATAAACTTCCTCATAATTTGATTGATCATTTTCTCTCTTTCGTTAATTTAGATATCTGCCACCTAAACGCAGATTTGGAGCCAGAGGTAGACCCAGTCATGGTAGGGCAACCCATGGTGTAATCCGAACCAGATATTAGAGGCGCCTTCCCTATAGCCAGATAAGGGACATAGATTGGAATTTGTGCATAAGGGTGGTATAGGAGATGATAGAGGAAGACTTTTGGGTCAGACTGATGATGTAGTAGTTGCGGGTTTGCAGTAGATACAACGATCAGTAGAAGCTCTGGTTCAGTTGATTACCTGACAATAGCAACCTCCAAGCCTAGAGCCAAGAGCTACAGATCCCACAGCTCCAGTTCCACCGCCACCTGTAGGACCTTCAGCAGCTCACCAGACAATAGTTCCACTAATGTAGGCACTGTATTTTTTTATATAAGTCCTGATGATGAGCCTCGTATGGAGGCACTACCTTTTAAGTTGCGGAAGTCATGGGAAACGGACGTCGGAATGGAAAAGTCAGAAATCAATACCTTGTTGGATTTAATTCATTTGCTTAGCTTCGGGTTTGCTTGTTGGACCTCTGTTTTAAAACTTATCCTTGGCCCAAAACCCCGCAAGCCACACACCCAAGCCCACACACCACCAACCACACACCCAAGCCCACCAAAATAACCAAACCACACGCCCAAAAACTCTAAAACGCTCTAATTCACGCCCAAATTCATCCAAATAACAAATAACAAATTAAACACATGTTGAAATCATAAAACAAATCACTTTCCTAATTAAATTAAATCACATGCCTAAACTAACAAATCAATCAAATCAAATCCCATAAATCCCTTTCCTAAACTAAATCAAAACACCTTCCTACATTAAAGATCCTTTCCTTATGACGCACAAATCAATATTCCCCCATAATTACATATCTATCTCCGTTTTCCTACCCGTATAAGGTAAACCCCCACCCTCTTCTATAAAAAAGACCATAAACCAACCCTTCACACCCTAGCACTCACGCCCAACACAAAGAAATTTCCCCTGCAATTATCGTTAATCAGCCCCTTCCATTGCCGCACAAACTACCCAGAAAATACCCCTAAAAACCACCTTTTAACTCGCAAACCAGTCCAGAAAAACTACACATCCATCGCATAAAATAGAGCAAAACAGTCGCCCAAACAGCGAGGAAATGAAGGAAAACAACGAGCCAGTAAATCGGAAAAGTTGCAGAGCATCAATCCTTCAGACAATCGTGTAAGGGACTTCCAAGAGACGACTTAAGAGGTTAGACCTGAGGGCACCCTTTTATTTACTCTCGTTCATTTTTCTGTCATTTATTATTATTTCTTCGCATGCGTATTGATTGATTCATGTATGTTGTGGCCATGGGATGAATGATTTTGTGCTATCTCTTGTGGTATATCAGATGGAAACCCGGACGTAAATTCAGTAGTCGAATCCGAATGGACGGTAGTACAGTCTGCACTTGGGATATAATTCCATGTACCGCTTGAGAAATGCACATATTTTGTTTCATCTAATCTTGTATTTATTCATTATTTATTAGAAATAATATGTTATTTTTATGCACGGTTTAGTTGTTTAGTATGTTATTTTTATACATGATTTAGTTGTTTAGTATGATATTTTTATGCATGATTTATTTATGTTTCCGCATGTATTATTAAATTTAATGTATTCATGAGATTGTGTGCTTACCGTTATTTCGACTTATGTTTATGCATGCAAACTTAGATATAGGTTATATGCGAACTTAGATGTAGGTTATCTTGTGTATGTATGTTGCGTAGACTTGGTTAGATTATTGCACAAATCCATTCATTACAAGTGGCATAAGTAATGGACCATTCTGAATCCAATGGTTTGAGGCCTTCCCTTGCGAGGGGTGAGTGCGACCTTAAATCATTTCCCAGTTCACACTGGGTGGCGACTCCATTTTATTTCTCCGGTTTAGTTCCCCGGGGGCTACTCCGTACTCCCGACCTGGCCGCGAGCTGGAACATCGTCGTCGATTTCTGTGTCATACAGTATGGCGACTCCACTAGGGATAGAGAACCGGCCCCAAAATAATGACTTGTAATGTTTTTTATTTTTGTTTTAGTTAACCGTGTCTACAGTGGGTTGAATGGGTTTAATCAAAGCCACTATTAGGGCTAGGTAATGGTTTGGTGTCTTCCTTCATCCACTACCTTCTATAAGGAAAAGTTGTGAAGGCATCTGTATAATCATTTACTCGAAGCTTACCGTGATGGACTAATTTGGAGGACTTATTGTTTATTCCTTTCACCAAAGTGATAAGAGCTTAAGAGGCTTGGGTATTTAAGAGAGTCCGCTCCACCCTCCCTCTGGGGAATCTTCAATAAGAAATCCATTTGACAGTTAGTCATGTATCATCATTCGTTGGCACGTACCTTAGCGTATAAAAAAGGTGCGCTCACTTGGACGCTCGAACCCTTGAGTGGGGAGTCCTAGTTATGGGCAATCCTTCGCCAGCGGGAGCCTTTGTCTATACCCCCATAAACCCAGATGTAAATTGTAGTTGTATGACCGATAGAAAACACCCATTTATGTTTACATTTGGGACCATCATCGTTTGGGTTCAGTTGGACGTTTTGTCATGAGGTATGGGCTTGTTGGGCCATTTAAACTGGGACGGGTTCGTGCCTTATGACAATTGGGCCAAAAGCTTCTAAAATGCCAATGGGCCATTTTGTGTTTAGGCCCCTCATCATTTGAAGTTGTTTAGCCATGTTATCACAAAAGTGTAAACCTGTTGGGCCTTTTCAACTAGGACAATTTACACCTCACAATAGTATGATTGAATGCTTTAGAATGATAATGGGCCGACTTATATATTCCATGCATCGCACGCTATACCTACTAACATAAAGTTTTAAAAGGCACCATAGATACCCGTTGGGTTAGGGAAGAGGGAAGACTCGTCAAAAGTCCGTCAGCGAACATGAGCGAATCAGTTAATAAGGGATCTCGTATGGATTAGCTGGAGACTAGTCTCACTAAGGTTACCAAGCAGTTGCAAGCTTTGACCACTACTGTGGCCAATATGGTTGTGCTTCATGATGGAGGAGGCTCTGAGAATGAGAGGCGTGAGGACCCTCCGAACAGATTGAGTGATGATATCCCTGTCTTTGATGATGACATGGCTGAGTATGTTGCGGGAAAGATAGCTGGGTCTCAGGTAGAGTTCAGAAAACACAGAGATCAGTTAGAGTCAGTTACCCGCAAGATGAGAGGTAAGCACGAAGATTTGTTTGGACTATGAGGCGATGACTTTTGAGGAGCAACTGCCGGCTCAGACAAAGGTGTCTGACATAGCCAAGTTCAACAGGAATGGGGATCCGAGGTTCCATCTCCAACAGTATGTTTTTGTGATGAGTTCAGTGGGTCTGTCGAAGCGTCAGGGTTAGAAGATGTACGGGTTGTCACTTTAAGGGGCACCCATAGTATGGTACCATGGCCTGGAGAGGAAGGTCAAAGACGATTGGAGGGCATTGGCAGAGGCCTTTCTGAATAAGTATGTCACAGATTTGGAGATCTACTTGTCGCTTCGCGACTTGGAGAATATGAAACAGAAACCGGAGGAGAGCTTCAAGGATTATTTGGACCACACATGAACAGATTGAACTTGTCCCACAAGATAGTGAGACAAGGTTTCTACTGGTCGACCATGGAAGCTGACTGTGCGAAGCTGGTAAAACATTGTCATGATTGTCAACGCACGGAAACGGTTTGAACCATTTTCCTCACACAGAGTTGCATGGGCTGTCAGAGCTGCGGCCTTTCTCAGCATGCAGAATTGACATGATCGGAGAAATTCGACCGCACGCATCAAATGTATATCGCTTCATAGTAGTGGCAGTAGACTACTTTTTAAAATGGATGGAAGCCGAGTCATTTCGCAATGTCACAGCAAAGCAGATGGCAAAATTCATAGCCGGGAACATCATTTGTCGATATGGGATGCCGCATCACGTAGTAACAGACAACAGAGTCCAGTTTCAAGGAGAAACAAAGGCAATGCTACAGAGGTATAGGATAGGACATCATAAGTCTGTTGGTTTCTATAATATGTCCCAAGGAAAGATTAAGCATATGAAATATAATAAATGAATATATATTGAACTTTGAAGTATGGCGGAATCATACTTACAATGCTTTGTTGATGAAGAAAATCAAAAACGAATGGAAGCTCCAAGTGTTGGTTGATTCGGCCAAGAGGAGAAAAAGGTGGAAAGCTCAAGCTTTGTGTATTCCAAGCTCTTTGATGGTTTCCCTATCACCTCTTTATGATCCCTTGAAGGTGTTAGCCTTGTATGTGAATAGATGTTCCAAACAACCACAATATCTTCAGCTTTTGCAACAAAAATTGAAGAAAATGGAGACCCCAAAACTGTTTCATGTTTCGGCATTAGAGAGAGAGAGAAGAGAGTTTTTTGTTGAATTAATTTTTGTTACCAAAAATCAATTTATATTTATGCCATAATGTTTATTAAATTAATAATAAAATTATGACACCAACCATGCAATGGCTAGAG
>SKCR01014780.1:0-10687 GCA_019454045.1 Zanthoxylum bungeanum
TACAAACTAATTCATGCCACTAGTTAACTTAAATCCTCAGTTTACGCGTTTTTGGAAAATCTTCCGAAATTTTTTTCGCAAATACTACGGAAGTGTCCCGAACCTACTCGAATTTATCTAAAAATTATCATATCATCATAAATATCCCATATCTATCTTTACTATTAGGAAAACATCAATACACATTAAATCCACTTTTATCGAAAACTAGCAGAATCTATCGGATCGATCTAACTCATTTCATTTTCACTGAGATTCAACCAAATACACATATTTAATATACTCATACCCAAATAATTCAATTTTGTACCATCCCCACTACACAAATGCTACCGACAGGCAACAGATCCCACTGTCGCATAAGCCTCTAACTTATGCAGTAGAAAACTCACTTTTATCATAATACTATGCAATCTTATTACTAGTTACACATGCAACCTTAAAATTAGCACAAATGCATAATCATGAAATATATACATGTCTGAAAGTATTTATCATATACACATCATCAATCATATGTCTATAATACATCAAAATGAAATCCAATAGAACTACATTCTATATGTTATAGATCTGGAATGATGGACCCCATAACTAGTGACTGAAGCATAACTCTTTTCCTCAAACCAAATCTCCATAAATTATACGTGGCTCACAAATAGATGGATCCTGCAAAAGAACTAGGAAGTGGTGGGGGTGAGTCCTATGGAACTCAGTGAGTGGAACTACAAAATCAAAGAAACTGTATCAGTGTAACTGTTTAAAATCATCTTAGCTTTAGACATTTTCTGAAATCCTTGATTGGAAACTAATTCTATTATTTTAAACTTGAGAAAACTACTTCTCAAAAATTTTCTACATAAAATCTCTGGAACTGTAGAAACCCTGACGCATGGGGGCATTATGTATCACCGTGCCCCATACGCCTAACTAATGGTCTTGAGGCATTACGTATCGCCGTCCCCCAAGCCACTGAACTAGATCCAGGAGTGTTGAACCAAGATACTACCTGACCCCGAAACTAGAGTATAGGGGCGTTACGTATCGCCGTCCCCCTAGCCCTGAATTACGTGTGCACACGGTATCTTTCCCCATAAGTCAGAGCTGAGGTGGGTTTTTCCCCCATGCCTCCAAAATCCTGTATACTCAAACTTTTAATTCTTAAAGTTACTCAAAGCTTTATTATTTAAGAAATAACTGAAAATCAATTTGGCTAGCGCCCGTAGAGCATTTAAAAATAAGTTTTGATCAATCATAAATAAATACAATTCAACTTTGAAGAAAAGTTTCCACACACAGATTCTGAAGTTGGTCAACTCTGCATCACATCACCGAGGGAGATCGCGACTCCTGTCGAGTATCTATTTGGATAAACTTAGTTAGAATATGAGTAGCAAAATATGATTCGAAATTTAATTAAGCTTTTTAATATGGTTAAATTATCCTCTCTACATATTGTGCATAAGTGTTTCTATCTAGGTACGAGTCCCTTAGGGTGTCCTCTATCCTTTTGAATGAAGTGTGGAAAGCTAAATAATTTTTAGACTAAAATGGTCACGCGTCGCGACGCTATGGTGTGGGCATCGTGATGTTCCCCTGAGCTGGGTCGAGGTAGAGAGCAAACTTGTTGCGTATCGCGTCACGACGCTCAAAATGCAGAATCAAAATAGAGACTCTGGTTTGTTATGCGTCACGATGCCGGCCCATTTGCATCGCGACGCTAACCCATCAAGTCAAATTTGAGGTTCTGCCTCGTTACGCGTCGGGACGTGCTCCCAATAGCGTCGCGACGCTCAGCTAATTCCAGGGCCAAAATTTTATTTCTTCCATGGTTAACTCCATACCTCATTCCAACAAAACCATAAATAATTACAACATAAAATTTATCATCATACCATACTTTTAACATCCCAACACCACCAAACCTCTTCATCCTTACTAAATGCTTCAACTAGGATGAGATACCTAAAAATTATGCAAACATGAGCTTCTTAATCAAACAACCATCAATACTCACATTAATACCAATCAACAACACACTACCAATAACCATACCTCATAACTAATATTTCAAAGATTTGGGTCAAGTGTTTCTTACCTTAAATCCAATCATTTCTTTCCTAATGGATTCTCCAAACTTCTTATTCTTCTTCCTAGAGTTTTTTAGTGATGGTTTACTCTTAATTTTCCTTAGAATTTTTGAAATAGAAATTGAAGTTATTCTTCTTCACTCTTCTCTTTCTCATGCCCAAAAGGAAAATTTGAAGGATTGTTACCTTTAGTTCCCTTACAATTTACTTAACAATAGTTCTAGAAATATCTAGGAAAATTTTTGTTGGGCTTTCCTAATCCAACTAAAGAAACTTGGGCTCTAAATTAAGTTATTACTTTGGTTGTTGGTCTTATCTTAGATTGGCAGGAAAATGGCAAAATCACCCCAAGACACCTAGGCCCAATTGGCCCATGCTAAACACATTAGGCCTATAATTATGTAGATGTCAATTGTCTCTAAGTCGACCCCCGGGAATTTTCCATTAATATCCGGAAAAGAAAATTCTATATGTTAACTCATTACGTCCGTGTCTGAACTTGAAAATACTTTGGGTCCTTAAAATTTATCCCCCTTAAAAATTATTCATCCTCGAATCATAACATTTAAATGTATGGAGCGTACCTTCTTTTGTGAATAGTTGGGGGTATCGCTCTCTCATGGTTTCTTCTGGTTCCCATGTAGACTCTTGTTCCTTATGGTGTTTCTAAATGACCTTGACTAAGGGAATCCATCGAGATCATAGCTTTCTTATCTCTCTACCCACGATAGCAACTGGTTGTTTCAAATAAGATAAGTCTTTACGGATATCGACTGTCTAGGGTTCCAACACATGAGATTCATCATGCAGATAATTTTGTAGCATAGACACATGGAAAACTAGATGTATTTTATCCATGCTGGGTGGAAGTGCCAATTCATAAGCTTTCCCTCCAACTCTCCGAAGTATCTGGATTGGCCCAATGAACCTAGGTAAGCTATGACTCCTTTAAAAAAAAATACTTTTAGAAACACAAAATCCCCCACCTGGAACTCCAAGTCCTTTCTCCAGTGGTCAGCATAACTCTTCTGGCGACTCTGAGCCGTACCCAGCCTTTCCCTGATTAGCTTTACTTTCTATACTACATCGTGAACCAAATCAGGCCCCAATAACTTTTATTCCCCAATTTCGAACCACCAACTTGGGGATCTGCACTTCCTACCATACAAAGCCTCGAATGGTGCCATTTGAATACTTGATTGATAACTATTTTATAGGAAAATTCCATAAGTGGCAAATACTGGTCCCAACTACCCTCAAAATCAATCACATAAGCCTAAATCATGTCTTCTAGAGTATGTATGGTTCGCTCTGTCTGACCATCCGTCTGAGGGTGAAATGATATACTAAATCGTAACTAGAAACCTAAAGCCTTCTAAAATGATTGCCAAAACTTAGAGGTAAACTGAGAACCTCGGTCAGAGACGATTGAGTTAGGTACTCCATGCAATGACATTATCTCATCGAGGTACAGTTTGGCATATTGAGCTGTTGTGTAGCTGGTCCTAACTGGAAGGAAGTGCGTAGATTTAGTCAATCTATCCATATCACCCATATAGTATCACACCCTTTTAAAGTACGCGGGAGCCCAACAACAAAGTCCATAATGATATTTCCCCATTTCCACTCTGGAACATCTAAACTCTGAAGTTTCCTTACTGGTATTTGATGTTTTGCTTTAACCTGATGACAAGTGAGACACCTTATGATAAATTCCGCTACATCATTTTTCATGTCGTTCCATCAATAAAGATCCTTGAGATCATGATACATCTTGGTGATCCCATGATGCATGGTGTAGGATGAAGTGTGGGCCTTCTCTAATATCGAGTGTTTCAAATCTGAAACTGGGGGAACAACAATTCTATTCTACTTCCTGATGGGTTTTTAAGGACAATCCCAAGATCATTTAAGCATAAAACATGTGTGAATACTCAAACAAATATAGCGGAAATTATACTCACTTTGAGCGATTGAGTGGATGTGTTGAGAACGAAAATTTTATTCCTTTGAAGTTGCTCCAAGCTCCTCTTTGATGATTGTGTGTTGAGCTCCAAGATTGGTTAATGAGATTCCAAACTCAAGGGATGTTTCCCTATCACCTTTGTTTGATCTTTGAATGTGCTAGCAATGAAGAAAATTTGCAACAAATTTTCTCACTATGGAAGCAATGTCACGGCAATGAGGAAAATAGGGAGAGGAGAGAGCTTTTTAATTTTGTGTTGTTTTTTCTAAAAAACCTGATACCAAAAAGTCTCTCAAATTTGGTATATGCTTTTCCAAAAAGCTAAAGCAAATGTTTGGAGGGAAAATTGCATTTAATGTCCCCAACCACTCCCATCACTCAACTTTGACACTTGACGGACAAGTGATGTAAGTTGGTGGGACCCACTTTAATTCAAATTGAAGTGGCTTGCTCCACACACTTCGGCCTCGAGTTCGCTTAATCCGATTAAACGAATTTTCCGTTACGACGTTATTTAAATATTAAAGTCGCTCGCGAATTAATTCTAAATTAATTCGTTCGCTCGAATTAAAATCCAATTTTAATTCTGCTATGAAATCTAATTTCATTTAATATATCGAATATATTATTTAATCGATTAATTCCAAATTAATCGTTCTCTCTCTTCTTATCGAATTTTATCTCAGATAAATTCTCACTGTAATTAATCCCAAATTAATTTTCTCTCTCTTTTAATTAATCCCAGATTAATTATGTTCGAGTCAAACGTCATCGGTGAATCTTCGGGAAGTGACCCATGAGATCCCTGGATATGTTGGCAGTAAATCTGGTCCTCGGACTATCCAAACATGTGCATACCCGATACCATATTTTTACCGATTTAAAAGACATGGTTGGCTTCTAGCAAAGCACCGTGCCTACCCAATTCTCCAGAAATATTTTAAGGAATATATAATCTTTGTCAGGTGTAGTATACGTAGTATTACGTATTGCGATCCAGTATCAGATGTCACATGCAAGGCCTCGGGCTGGAATAGTGTATGTCCCGTATGAAGCATATATCGGATCACAAGCAACTAGTCTCTATAATAGGATAACCATGACTTTGTCATATTATCACGATAGTTGCAACATAATAGAGAACCAGTTTTGTATCCCTGCGTGATCATCATCTCCATATGACTGAAGTGATACTTCCGTCTTGACATCACACACAATACACTATGATTCTCAATAAACCCAGAAGAGGCATACACATAACCTGTTAAAGTCCCGGACGACCAAAACCAAAGTGTATTGATTGTCGCAAGTATTAACGATGCAAGTCTCAGGTTAAGACCAAATACACCTACCCTAAATCGGATTCCCATAGACACATAGTCATACTACCAATAAGATTCCGAGGGGTCTATCCAGAGCGAAGCTGTTTCCATACCATCGGTAAACACAACCTTCTATCACACTTGCATAAGTATCCAATACTTAAATATATGAGAACTATGCTGTTACGCTTCCATAACACGCACAATACTTGTCTATTCCGCATTATTGATGTCCAGTCTTGATAATACTACGACTATGGATATTTAATGATTAAACCTTCGTGGATTGATACTGTCTCATATCTTATAATCCGGAACTAATCATAGGACTTTTATCATTTATATATTTAAGTAATCTAATTACAAAAATAAAATAGTAATTTCTATTGTCACATAGTTAATTTGTACAAAAACCACAATGTCTTTTACAAATAGTGACACTATGGGTCATAATTGTCCAACAATCTCCCACTTGGCCTATACCCAGTCACTCAAGTTTCTAACACCTGGACTATGTACATGTCGCTCAAACTTTTGCTAAGGAATAGCTTTCGTCAGCGGATCTATAATATTGTCCTCTGATGCGACCTTTTCGATCTTCACATCGCCATGATGTATGATCTAATGAATCAGATAGAAACATCAAAGAACATGCTTGGATCGTTGATGAGAGTCGCGGTTCTTTAGCCTGCGCTATAGCCCCGTTATTGTCACAATACAATGGAACAGGCTCAGCTGCTAATAGAACTACTCCTAATCCAATTAGGAATTTATGGATCCAAACTGCCTATTTCGCTGCTTCAGCTACAGTAATATATTCTGCTTCTGTTGTTGAATCGACAACAGTCTCTTACTTGGAAGATTTCCAGCTTACTACTCCCTTGTTCAAACAAAATATGTACCCGGATTGCGACTTACAGTCGTCTTTATCGGTTTGGAAACTTGCATTGGTAAACCCAGTTACCTCAAGTTCTCCATCTCCATAGATTAAGAACGCATCCCTAGTTCGTCTAAGATACTTAAGGATGTTCTTAACCGCAACTCAGTGACCATCACCTGGATCGGCCTGATAGGGACTACACATGCTCAAAGCATATGAGACATCATGTTGCGTACATATCATGGCATACATGATCGATCCGACTGCCTAAGTGAACAGGATCTAACTCATGTTGTCTCTCTCGTATTGAGTTTTAGGACACATGTCCTTAGATAGAGTGACATCATGTGATACCGACAACAGTCCCCTCTTAGACTGGTCCATGTTGAATCTCCTCAACAATTTATCAATGTACAAGCTCTGGGAGAGTCCAAGCAGCTTTCTTGATCTATCATGGTAGATCTTTATTCCCAGAATAAAGGCTACTTCTCCCAGATCTTTCATGGAGAATTTTAATGAAAGCCAAGCTTTCACCGATTGTAGCATGGGAATGTCATTGCCAATAAGCAATACATCATCAACATAAAAGACAATGAATTTCAGTTCGCTCCCACTAATCTTCTTTATACACAATGATCATCCTCATTTGAACAAAATCATATTCTTTTATGATCTCATCAAAACATTGGTTCCAAGAACGCGATGCTTGCTTCAATCCATAAATGGATCAATTTAACTTGCAAACCTTGTCTGCATGTTTTGGTATGACAAAACCATCAGGCTATTGCATATAAACATCCTCCAAAAGGTTTCCGTTAAGGAAAGCAGTTTTGACGTCCATCTGCCATATCTAATAATTGAAATATGCAGCAATAGCAAGCATTATCCGAATGGATTTAATCATGGTAACAGGTGAAACATTTTCATCGTAATCGACACCATGTCGTTGACGATACCCTTTCGCTAAAAGCCTAGCTTTGTACATTTGTATGTTGCCATCCATGTCGGTCTTCTTCTTGAAGACCCATTTGCAACCAATAGGCTTTACGCCTTCTAGTGCATCAACCAGTGTCCAAACTTGGTTGGTGTACATGGAATCCATTTCGGATTTCATAGAATCTTGCCATAAACCGGAGTCGATACCTTGTATCGCTTCCTCATACATAGCCGATTCGTCTTCATCAATAAGATTAATATGTACATGAGGTGAGATCAGAAACCCATACCTCTTGTGTATTTGAAGATTGTGGTACAGTCTCATCCCTGATGAACTGTCATGTTCCGTTAAGGAATCGTGCCAGGAACAGTATCACTCTGATTTTCATCGAGTTCTACTTTCCTCCCACTTACTAGTGCATTTAGGAATTCCTTCTCAAGGAAAACCGCATGTAGAGCAACAAATATTTTTTTTCTCTTGTGGGTTGTAGAAGTAATATCCTTTGGTTTCCATAGGATAACCTACAAATAGACACTTATCCGATTTGGGTTCAAGTTTGGTACCATCCAAATGTTTAACATATGCCCAGCAACCCCAAATCTTCAGGAATGAGAAACCCGGTTTCTTTCCTGTCCATATTTCATACGGAGTCTGTTGAACAGACTTTGACGGAACCTTATTCAAAATAAGTATTGCATTGTTCAATGCATATCCCCAGAAGGAAATAGGTAGCTCAGTGCGACTCATTATTGACCTTACCATGTCTAACAATGTTCGGTTTCTCCGTTCGGACACACCGTTTAATTGCGGTGTTCTAGGAGGAGTCCACTATGAAAGAATACCATACTCTTTCAAGTAATCAAGAAACTCATTGCTTAAGTATTCTCCACCACGGTCCGACCGTAATATTTTAATACTTTTGCCGGTGTGTTTTTCTACTTCGTGTCGAAACTCTTTGAATTTCTCAAAAGTTTCCGACTTTTGTCTCATAAGATACACATAGCCATAACGCGATGCATCATCCGTAAAGGTTACGAAGTATACATATCCACCTCTAGCCTGGCTAGACATGGGCCCACATACGTCACAATGAACGAGGGCTAACAGTTCGGTGGCACGTGCACCTTTACCGCTAAAAAGTGTTTTAGGCATTTTGCCTAATAAACAAGATTCGCCGACGTCATATGAATTTGGATCAAATCCGTCCAAGTACCCACTTTTCGAAAGTGTGGATATGCGAGTCTTGTTAATGTGTCCCAGACGACAATGCCACATATAAGTTTCATCTTTGTTACTTAGTTTAAGCCTTTTGTTTGTTACATTATATGTTTGAGATTGATTTATATTCGAAATATAAAGACCATTATTCACATCAGCACTGCATATCTCCATATCATTTTTATATATAAAACACCCAGTGTTTCTAAAAACAAAAGTATACCCATAGTGGGCTAATAAAGATACAAATATAATATTCCTAGCCAAACTAGGTACATAATAACAGTATGATAAGTTTAGTACATGCCCTGAGGGCAGTTCCAAAATATAAGTTCCTACAGCCAAAACAGCGACCCTGGTACCGTTTCCAACTCGTAGATCAATCTCCCTGAGGCCAGTCTCCTGCTAATCTGTAGATCCTGCACATCAGCACATATATGAGTACCACAACCAGAATCAAAAATCCAATTTTTAAAACTAGAAGTAGACATGTTTACTTTTATAACAAACATATCTGAAGCCGGTGCCTTGCCCGCTTTGATTCCTTTATGTGCACCTTGTACTCATGGCAGTCACGTTTCTAGTGACCCCGTTTGCCACAGTGCAGGCATACATCTTGGGATTTTTCATTTGCCTTCCCATAGACTTTCACGATTTGGCCTTGCCCTTCTTCTTATTCTTCTTCTCTTCTTTACACCTCCAGTAGCCTTTGACAAGCCTTGGGAGACTGAAATGTTGAAGCGAAGTGTGCCTCGCGCTTTTTGCCCTTCAATAGCTCTTTTTCTACTTCACGCAACATTGTCATCACTCTCTAAGAGTATGGTTTTGGTTCATCATATTGTAGTTAATGATGAACCTATTCCAGCTATCAGGAAGAGACTACAAGATCAAATCTATAGAAGTCTCAGCCTCAAAGGTTATGCCTAGCTGACCCAGTTGTTCAAAGTCAGCAATCATCTGCGACATATGGTGCTCGAAAGATGTACCCTCTGACATTCGAGAGTGAAAGAGCTTATTCTACAATTCATACCTTTGCGATATAAGGTTAGATCGATGAAGGTCCTTCAATTTTGCCATCATAGTATAAGGATCCAATCCCTTGTTTTGGCGATGAAATTGAGGGGTCATCGCAGCGAGCATGACAGATTGAGCAGTTGAGTTGTCATCGCTATGAGTCTTCCAAAGCTCAAGCTCAAGCGGCTGCTCATTTCCGGGCTTAGGCCCGAGAGGTCTCTCTATCGTATAAAGCATCCTCTCAGCCCCCAGGACAATCCTGAGGTTCATATCCCAGTAAGGAAAGTTCTCGCCATTAAAGACATTTTCGCCAATGATAATGTCTCTAACCCCGATCTTTCCAGTCATCTTAATTGCAATAGTCTAACTATTCAATTAATGATTTTTGGGTTCAGTCCAACTGTTACAAGAAAATAATAAAATATTAGTCCAACTAATAAATACATAAAATGACGAAATAATTTGAAAGCGCGTAATGCCAAGTATTTGAACGAAATTGCAAATTCAATACTAGCCTCCCACTATTTTTCGGTGAGCCTCTAACCCTCTGTTGAGTACTCGAGAAACCTAGTTTCCTAGTGGGCTAGGATCCCGTTAAATAACACACAACATTGACTTTGGCCAACAAGTTGTATGATATTTAACTAGGAAGATCTCTAAGATCAATTGGATCTCATCCCATTCCTAGATCCGGTAGGTGGACCTCCAAGTCCGAAACATATATACAATATATATGCCAATATATCCAATATATTTTCATAACTTTTCCTCTGAATCAACTAAGCCTTGGCTTTGGCTCAACAAGCTTAATGATTCCAGTTAAGCGGGACCCATTGACCTGGAAAAGTTCGTAATCCAAGTCGATGAACAAGAAGTGACCTTGACTTTGGCCAACAAATCATAACTTGCCCAAGACATGCGATATAGAACAAAGCTTTCATGGTTCAAACACATCTGCGATGGACATTGATCTTACTTTGGCCAACAAACCAATGCCAATCTTGGATCTTGAGAAAGAACAATTTAATGGAAGGAAAACGCTTAATATTTGATTGAGGGGTTTTCGCGTAAATTGGCAACCAATTTATTATCTTTGATTAGGTCTCATCATACACCTTAAACATGCATTCTAAAAGCATAATAAGGCGTGATAAATAAATAATAATGATATGCGGATGGATATCTCACAAATTGTTCCTAGAACAAATCACTCTCTTCCTCTTCCCCGCTAGCACTATTCTAACTTCTACCCAATTACAT
>SKCR01014781.1:0-10677 GCA_019454045.1 Zanthoxylum bungeanum
TAGATTATTTGTTTATTATTTATAGCATGGTTTAATTTAGTTTGTTATCTATTTGTTAAAGCATGTTTAGTTGTTCATTATGCATGTTCTTAGTTTATGATGGCGTTTGGGTAATGATTTATGCATGTTGATTTAATGGTTCAATATGCTTGTTGTGTTACATTGCGTTGAATTATTTGGATGAAAGCATGTTAGATCTAAGTACCCTTGAGCATGAATGTTGAATAGATTCGGTTATTTTATTGCACAAATCATATCATCACAAGTGACATAAGTAAGGGACCATTCCGAACCCAACGGTTTGAGGTCTTCCCTTGCGAGGGGTGAGTGCGGCCTTAAATCTT
The DNA here is from genome assembly GCA_019454045.1 of Zanthoxylum bungeanum. Classification (NCBI taxonomy): domain Eukaryota; kingdom Viridiplantae; phylum Streptophyta; class Magnoliopsida; order Sapindales; family Rutaceae; genus Zanthoxylum; species Zanthoxylum bungeanum. The sequence continues at coordinate 345 of SKCR01014781.1, forward strand.
TGTCCCGTTCACCACACGGGTGGCGACTCCATGTTATTTCATACTTCCCAACTAGGCCGCGAGCCTAGAACAGCGTCGCCCAGGTTCTGTTGTCTACAGTCTGGCGACTCCACTGGGGATTTAGAGAATTGGCCTCGAAATCATGTCTTGTGATGTGTATAATTTGTGCATTAGTTGACCATTTCTATAGTGGGTTGAGGGGGTTAATCAAAGGCTTTGTTGAAGCTAGGTGATGGTTGGGTGTCTTCCTTCACTCACTACCCTTCGGGGAAAGCTGTGAAGGCACCAAGATAAATCATTACTTGTAGCTCGTTGTGACATACTAGTTTGGAGGACTCGTTGTTTATTCCTGACACCAAGCGATAAGAGCCTAAGGGGCTTGGTTACTTAAGAGAGCCTCGCTCCACCTTCCCTCTGGGGAATCTACAACGGGAATCCATTCGACAGTTAGTCACACACACCGTATATTAGTCGGTTCATTGCCAAGCTGACGTCAGTATGTGAGCCCATATTCAATTTGTTGAGGAAAGATCAGCCGGTAAATGGAACGAACAGTGTCAGGAAGCATTTAACAGAATAAGGGAATATTTGGTGAAGCCTCCCGTTCTGAAACCTCCGAGGCAGGGCAGACCTTTGGTGCTTTATTTGGCTATTGAACCCGAAGCACTGGGGGCGATGATGGTACAAGCCGATGAGACAGGAGTAGAGCACGCCATCTACTACCTCAGTAAGAAGCTGCTTCCGTACGAAGCCCGCTATCAGGAGTAGAGAAGATTTGTCTAGCAGTAGTATGGGTGTCCAGGAAATTACGCCACTATTTCCAGTCTTACAATATCCAAGTAGTCGCAAAGGAGAATCCTTTGAAGTATCTACATCGGTCGGTGCCTTCACTAGTTGGAAAGCTGGGCAGATGGTTAGTACTGTTGACTGAATTTGACATCGAGTACCTCACTTCAAAGGTAATCAAAGGGCGAGCCGCGGCAGAATTCCTAGCCTTGCAACCTGTTGAAGGAGATCAGTATAAGTTTGAGTTTCCCGACGAGGAAATCCAAGATATAGCCATCCAAGGATGGAAGATGTATTTTGATGGAGCAGTGAATTGCAAAGGAGCCGGGATCGGGATTGTAATAGTAACCCCTGGGGGAGAGACTTTGCCTATGGCCAAGAGGTGACGTTCAGGGTAACTAACAATATGGCTGAGTATGAAGCATGTGCATTCGGCTTGACTGCATTAATAGCCTTGAGAGCTACGAACGTGGATGTTTACGGAGATTCAATGTTGTGTGATCCGACAGATGCAGGAGAATGGGAAGTTAAAAGAAGAACGGTTTGAAAGCCGTACTGCAATTTTCAGCACTTGCCTCGGGAAGAAAATCAGATGGCAGATGCATTGGCAACGCTAGCCGCAACGTGGGAGAATCCAGAGAAATTGGTGATGAGACACTTGTGTTGACAACGGCCAGCAAACCGGTTTATGAGATAGGGGATCTTGGGAGTAGAGGTCGATGACGGAAGACCGTGGTATTATGACATCCAGAGGTATCTGGAACATGGGGAATACCCAGAGGAAGCGAGCAGAAAAGACAGAATCGCCATTCAGAAATTGGCTGCTCATATGTGAGTCTGAAGGGAGAACTCTACAAAAGGCAAGCGAACGATGTTCAGCTGAATGCTTGAAAAGGAAGAAGCTCAGAAGATAATGGATGAAGTGCATGCCGGCGTCTGTGGACCGCATATGAACGGATTGAACTTGTCCTGCAAGATTGTGAGACAAGGCTTTTACTGGTCAACCATGGAAGCCGACTGCGCGAAGCTGGTAAGGCACTGTCACGATTGTCAAGCGCACGGAATTTGAATCATTTGCCGCATACAGAATTGCACGGGTTGTCAGAACCTTGGCCCTTCTCAGCATGAGGAATTGATATGATCAGAGAGATTCGGCCGAATGCGTCAAACGGACATCGCTTTATAGTGGTAGCAGTGGACTACTTCTCGAAATGGGTAGAAGCCGAGTCATTCCGTAATGTCACGGCAAAACAAATGGCTAAGTTCATAGCCCAAATCTCATATGCCGGTACGGTATGCCGCATCACGTGGTTACGGACAATGGAGTCCTGTTTCAGGGAGAGACCAAGGCGATGTTACAGAGGTATGGGATAGGTCATCATAAGTCTTCACTATACAGACGACCGGGCTAATGGAGCAGTTGAGGCAGCCAACAAGACAATAAAGACGATTCTGGCGAAGATGACGGAGAATTACAAAGACTGGGCTGATAAGCTGTCGTATGCCTTGTGGGGATACGAACTTATGTAAGGACAGCAACTGGAGCTACGCCTTACTCTTTAGTCTATGGAATGGAAGCGGTACTGCCGGTGGAAGTTGAGATACAGTCCATGCGGGTGTTAGCAGAAGCAGAATTGCCTGAATGAGAATGGACCTCGCAGAGGTTTGAGCAGTTAGCATTGATGGATGAGAAGAGGATGAAGTCCTTGCATCACATACAGATATGTCAGAAGAGTTGGCCCGAGCATTTAATAAGAAGGTGCGTCCTACCAAGATCAAGAAAGGTGATCTGGTGCTTAAGCAGTCGAAGCCGTCGATGACAGACCCAAGAGGGAAGTTCAGACCAAATTGGGAAGGGACCATACATTGTTCAGAAGGTAATGGGAAATGGAGCAGTGAGACTGTCGGACTTGGAAGGGAATGAGTTCACCGATCCGATCAATGTTGACAGATTGAAGTTGTATTTTGCCTGAGGGACAGAAGACTGAATAGTCATCCGCAGAAGACCTAACCCAACGGGATAAAGAGAACTCATGCATGCATGCACACATATAACCCATTATTGCATTCCTTTTTTTTTTCTGTTTTGTTTTTTTTTTGTTTTTTTAATATTCACAGGTATCGAAGAATAAAAGAGAAAACGGAAAAGACAAGCTAATCAGAAACAGCGAAAGCACTGTATTGAATTTGGGAAGAAATCCTAGGGATGAGGTCCACATCGGTGTTAAGATTCAGATGGTAATCTGAGGGTTAAGGCCCATTTTGAGTTTGAAATTCGGATATGGATCCCGGGGGCGAAGCCCACATGGTCAGCAGTAAAGAGGAAGAATTCCTTTGATTGAGTGAGTTGTGAGTAAAAAAAAAAAAAAAAAAAAAAAAGTGAGAGAGAAGTCTTGGGTTAAACATATGTCCGGTGATGACATTATGTGCTGTAGGGAGAAGCCTTAGAAGCGAGAAGCGCGAGACGCGCTCTTATCCGGTATTCTGAATGGATTGATCTCGGCTGGACTCATGAAGCACTTGATAAATGTATCTCAACAGTAGAAGCCTGAGCGGTTGATGAGATGACTAGTTGAAGAGATGGTGGATCGGTGAATGACCGTTTGCCTGGATGTCCACACTGATTTGCCTATGCTACGATACATGATATGGTTGGAAAAATAAGAAAAAAATCTCTACAATGAAAAGAAAAGAAATAGACCGCCTATAACCGATAAGCGTGAAGCTACCCATGGGCGAGTATTAGGACCACCATGAGGAGAAATGCTACCTTAAAGGATAGGTGAGTCAGAAAAAGAAAAAGAGAAAAGAAAAAAAAAATAAAATAAAATGAAGAGAAAGAGACCATGCAATAAAAGAAGACCATATCATGTTAAGTATGCTACAGTAATCACAGAATGTGACCCAGACATCCAGGTTGGTTAGACCCACTGATCCGATTCTCCGAAGCGAAATCATCGAGTTGGCTGACTTAAGGAATAGCTGCGAAGGAGCCTTAGCACACACACACACTAAGAGTCTGGTTCAGATCACCCATTCAGGGGATTGGGTTTGAGTATGTCGAATACTTCGAAGATTCTTCGGCTTTGACGCGAAGCATCCGTTGAGGACAAAAATATGTTTAGCTATCGAATTATCTCAAAGAGAGGCACTACAGTGTGCAAAATAGAGAATCGGCATCAGTAGTAGACCTGCCGGTATGGCATTCTATGGACGAGGCCCACATTGGTTCAAATCAGTTTCAGCCAGGTATGGCACTCCGGGCATGGAGTTATCATCAGCCAGTTACTGCACTCCGGTATTGAGATATCAGATCAGCCAGGTACGGCACTCTTTGTCCGGGATGGAGATATCAGTTCAGACATTTGTGGCTCTCTAGGTACGGAGGCGTCACTACGACACCCTAGGTACGGGGTTAGCACTCAGACATTTGTGGCTCTCTAGGTACGAGACGTCACCGCGACACCCTAGGTACGGGTTAGCACTCAGACATTTGTGGCTCTCTAGGTACGGAGACGTCACTCACTACTCTGCGACACCCTAGGTACGGGGTTAGCATTCAGACCACAGCGACGCCCTAGGTACGGGGTTAGCACGCCAGGTACGGCATGTGGACTATTCAGACATTTGTGGCTCTCTAGGTACGGAGACGTCACTCGCGACACCCTAGTACGGGGTTAGCATTCAGACCAACGACGCCCTAGGTACGGGGTTAGCACGCCAGGTACGGCATGTGGACTATTCAGACATTTGTGGCTCTCTAGGTACGGAGACGTCACTGCACACCCTAGGTACGAGGTTAGCATTCAGACCACAGCGACGCCCTAGGTACGGGGTTAGCACGCCAGGTACGGCATGTGGACTATTCAGACATTTGTGGCTCTCTAGGTACGGAGACGTCACTCGCGACACCCTAGGTACGGGGTTAGCATTCAGACCACAAGCGACGTCCTAGGTACGGGGTTAGCACGCCAGGTACGGCATGTGGACTATTCAGACATTTGTGGCACTCTAGGTACGGAGGCGTCACTACGACACCCTAGGTATGAGGTTAGCACTCAGACAACCAACATCATCACTGCGGCACTCTAGGTACGGAGACGCAACCGCGACGCCCTAGGTACGGGTTTAACATTATCAACTCAGCACAGCAGGCAGACCAGGTGACAGCTGGCGAGAAAGGTAAGTAAAAATACATTGCACGTACTTTGATAGGATTGTCATTGTCACACACTGCACAAGTCCCATCAAAGTGGGGGCGACTGTAGGCATTGTATTTTTACTCATTAGCCCAATGATGAGTCTCGTATGGAGGCAACTACTTCTTTAGTCATGAAAGTCGCGGGAAACGGACGTTGGAAGGGTAAAGTTGGAAAATAGAATTTTTGATGGAATTAATCTCGTTGTTTTCGCTTCGGTTGCTTGTTGGACTTCCGTTTCAAAGCTCACCTTAGGCCCAAAACTCCCATAGACCACATACCTAACCCAAACCAAGCCCAAATACCCAAGTCAACCCAAGTCAAACCAAGTCAAACCAAATCCATGACCAAAAGAGAGTGATTCACGCCCATAGCCTTCCTAAATAGCCAAAATCACATTTAACACATGCCTAAATCAATTCAAATCCTTACCTAAATAAAAGAAATCAAATCCAATCCCAAATCCTAATTAGGAGATGCATTCCTTATTAGAAATCAATTAGGAGATTCCTTCCTAATCTAATTAGGAAAGTCTTCTCTCTTTGCCTATAAAAAGAGGCCTTCACCCCCATTCAAACCTAACACACATATCTCACAAACACTCACGTCCCAAACACTTTCTCAAGCCTCCTTGCACGTCCAAAAACCTCCTTGAAGCCTCCATTGCCGAATCATTAAACCTAAGCATCCTCCATTGCCGCATCATTCTTCCTTCACCAAAACCCTTCACGCCTAAACCCCTTTTCACAGCCCTCCATTACCAAGTTCCAGCCACCATTCACAGCCCTTAAACACCTTAAAATAAGCCTCAAATACAGCCCCAAAGTTGCACAAAAGACCCCCCATTCACAGCTCCAATTCAGCGCCCAAAACAGTCCCGAAACACCCCTCACTGCACCTTGAACTGCACAGTTTCGTCCCCTGTTCTGGTCAATTTTTGTTGCGTCTTCAACCCATAAAACAGTCCTAAAATCACCTAAACACCATCCCAAAAACCTCCATAAAGTTTCCCTAAAAAATCCCCACAAACGCACCTCCCTAAGCCTTCAAAATCACCCAAAACAGTCCGCTAAACCATCAAGACAGTGACCTGAAACGTAGCAGCGAAGCAGCAGCGAAACGGACTTGAAACAGCAGCCCGAGCAGCAAAACAGCGAGGAAAGACGTGGAGTTGGTGAACTAAAATAGTAGCGGATCATTCACCCTTCCAACGGACGTGTAACGCCCTTTCTTAGACGACAAAAGAGGTTAGACCTGAGGGCACCTTTCTACTTATCTTCTTTATTGTTGTTTTATTTATTTTGATATATAATGGCATGAGAGTCGTTTGAAGCATGATGTGATTGTTGGGTGAGCGGGATATGTGTTCCCTTTTGTGGTATATCGGATGGAAACCCGGACGTAAATTCCATAGCCGATTCCGAATGGACGGTAGTATGGTCTGCACTCGGGATACAATGCCACGTACCACTTAAGATACATGTATCTCGTCTCATCCAAATTTGTATTTGAGCATGTTATAGTCTTTAGGTTATTTGTTTATTATTTAAAGCATGGTTTAATTTAGTTTGTTATCTATTTGTTAAAGCATGTTTAAGTTGTTCATTATGCATGTTCTTAGTTTATGATGCGTTTGGGTAATGATTTATACATGTTGATTTAATGGTTCAATATGCTTGTTGTGTTACATTGCGTGGAATTATTTGGATGAAAGCATGTTAGATCTAAGTACCCTTGAGCATGAATGTTGAATAGATTCGGTTAGTTATTGCACAAATTATATCATCACAAGTGACATAAGTAAGGGACCATTCCGAACCCAACGGTTTGAGGTCTTCCCTTGCGAGGGGTGAGTGCGGCCTTAAATCTTTGTCCCGGTTCACACCGGGTGGCGACTCCATGTTATTTCGTACTTCCCAACTAGGCCGCGAGCCTAGAACAGCGTCGCCCAGGTTCTGTTGTCTACAGTCATAATATCACGATTGGATGCGCATCACTTTAAGAGCACTAATACCGTATCCTGCGTGACATCATCTCCAATATGACTGAAGTGATACTTCCGTCTTGACATCACACCCAATACTCTACGATTCTCTGATAAACCCAGAAGAGGTGAACACATAACCAGTTAAGATCCCCCACCACCAAAACCAAAGTTTACCGATTGTCGTAAGTATTAGCGATGTAAGTCTCAGGTTAAGACTATACACACCTACCTTGATTTCGGCCTCCCATAGACACCTAGTCATAATACCAATGGGATTCCGAAGGGTCTGTCCAGAGCGAAGCTGTTTCCCGTACCATCGGTGAAACACGACCTCCTATCGCACTTGCACAAGTATCCAATACTTATATATATGAGAACTATGCCGTTGTGCCCTCAAACGCGCAAGTGCAATACTAGCCTATTCCGCATTATCGATGTCCAGTCTCGATAATACTACGGCTAGGGATATTTAATGATTAATCCTTCGTGGACTGATACTGTCTCATATCATCTCAATCCAGGAACTAATCATAGGGACCTCTCTTCATTTATATATCTATGGTGATCTAATCACAAATGATGAGAGTGCAATTTCCTTATTACATAGTTAATTTGCTACAACAACACAATGATCTGTGCAAATAGTGACGCTATGGGTCATATTATCCAACAATCTCCCACTTGGCACGTAGCGAGTCACTCAAGTGTCCTACACTCGAACTATGTAAGGTTCGCTCAAATTGCTGAGAAAAAGGTTTTCGTCAGCGGATTTGCTTAATTATCGTCTGACGCGATTTACACGATCATCACATCGCCACGATGTATGATCCGAACGAATCAGATGATATAGAAGTATATATCTGGATCGTCGATGAGACCTTTAATTCCTTAGCCTATGCTGACGCCTAGCTCAGCTGCTAACAGAACTTTATCTAATCTTATTAGATTTATTTTCAACCCAGATGGTCTTCTATTGCTGCCTCAGCTGCAGCAATAATCCGCATTTGTTGTTTATTCGGCAACAGTTATCTTGCTAGGAAGATTTCCAGCTCACTGTCCCTGTTATTCAAACTTTATAGTACCGTAGTATCTTAATTGTTTGGAAACTTGCAGTAGTGATCCCAGTCACATCAAGTTCTCCATCTCCATAGATTAAGACAACATCTTTAGTTCTCTCAGATACTAACAGATGTTCTTAATCTTCAATCCAGTGACTATCACTGGATTGACCCGATTGTGACTCCATATGCTCGAAGCGTATGAGACACCAATACAAGTACATTTTAAATGTACAATTTCCCAGAGAGTGTTAACAAACTCCAAATCTATCCCAGTAGATCTTTATTCCTTGAATAAAGGTCGTTACTCCCAGAATTCTACGGAGAATTTCTATTGAAAGCCAAGCTTTCACCAATTGCTTTATGGGAATTTCACTGTCAGTGCGCTCTCCCACTAACCTCCTTATATACACAAGAATTATTTCGTTTTGAGTCAAATCATAAACCATTATGATTATTTCAAAACGACAGTTCCAAGAACCTTATGCTTGCATCAATCCAAACATGGATCGAATAACCCGCAAACCTGGTTTGTCGGTTATACAAAATCGTCAGGATGTTGAAAGCATCCTCCAAAAGGTTTCCTTTTCAAGAAAGCGATTTTGATCTGTAACTGACATATTCCATAAATGAAATATACAGTTATCAACAAGCATCTTCAAAATGGACTTACCATGGCAACAGGTAAAAGGTTGAACCGTTATTAACATAATGTTGATAATGATACCTTCCGTCAAAAGCCCTGCTTTGTACGTTGGTATGTTGCCTTCCATGTATGTCTTCCTTGAAGACGTTTAATGTACCATAGGCAAAATGCCTTGTGGTACAACAACTAGTATCCAAAATAGTTGTTATACATGGAATCCATTTCGGTTTCATGGCACTTTGCCATATTAGGGAGTCGATACCTCGTATCACTTCCTCATACGTAATCAGTTGGTGTACCTTAAAAGATTAAAATCTTTATGAGGTGAGATCAGAAACCCATACCCCAGGTTGTTTTCTGACTCTCTCTGATCTACGCGGTTTCTTCTGTATTTGAAGATTAATGGTATAGATTCATCATTGATGAACTATTTGTGTTCCATTAAGGACTTCGTGCTTTGAATAGTATTACTCCGATTTTCTTCGAGTATCACTATCCTCCCACTGACCACTGCATATCGGTATTCCTCTCAGGAAAAACCGCATGGTGAGCAACAATCACATTGTTCTCATGTGGGATTTATAAGTACTATACTTATGGTTTCCCTTAGGATAACCTATATTGGCACTTATCCAATTTGGGTCCTTAGTTTGGTATCATCCAAACGCTATGCCTGGCATACCCAAATTATCAGGAATGAGAAACCTCGTTTCTTCCCTGTTCATATCCTATATGATATCTGTCAAACAGATTTATATGGAACCTTATTCTAAATAAGTTTTGCACTGTTAATACATATCCTGTTGAAGGAAATTATAGCTCAGAGCGACTCGTGATAAACCTTATGATGTCCAACAAAAATTCGGTTTTTGGTTCGGACACACCGTCTAACTAACGTGTCTCGGGAGGAGTCCTCATATGAAAGAATACCGTACTCTTTCATTTATATATGAAACTTACTGCTTAAGTATTTTCCATTTCGGTCTTACCGTGGCGGAATAACACTATAGCTGATCTGTTTGTCTACTTCGTGTCGAAACTCTAAAGTTTCCGATCTGTGTTCTTCAAAAGAAACACATAACCACAACGTGATGTCACATCCGTTAAGGTCACGAAATATTCATGTTCACATCTAGCCTAGCTAGATATGGGCCCACTTACTTCACCATGAATAGGGCTAACCGATCGGTGGCCCTTTTACTATTACCAAGTAAATAGTATTTTAGGTATTTAACCTAATAAACTAGATTCGTAGACCTTATTTGAATAGTCAAATCAGTCCTAGTACCCACTCTTCAAAAGTGTGGATATATGAGTCTTGTTTAATTGTGTCCCAGACAACAATGCCACAAATAAGTCTCTATTGATCAAATCAATTTGAGCTATTTATTTGTCATTTTATATGTTTGAGATTTTATTTATATTCAAAATATAAATTATGTTATTTACATCTAATGTATTTATCTCAGTATCATCTTCATATAATGAAACACTTTAGTGTTTTAGAGTATGAAGGTTTTATCCGCATCGGATTAAACACTGATATAGAGATAATGTCTCTAGTCAAACTAGTTACATTATAACATTTCCTAATTTAAGTACATACCCAAAGGGTAGTTCCTAAACTTAGGTATCTACGGTCGAAATCAGCGACTTT
>SKCR01014782.1:0-10676 GCA_019454045.1 Zanthoxylum bungeanum
CACATCGTCAGAGTGTTGGAATGAATCACGGGGTTGAGGCCCATGTCAGCAATTTCAGAAATGAGTCACAGGGGCGAGGCCCATATCAGTATCAGTCTGGGGCGAGGCCCATGTCAGTATCAGTCTGGGGGCGAGGCCCATATCAATATCAGTTTAGGGCGAAGCCCACATCATTCTGTGGGCGAGGCCCACATCAGTATCAGTCTTGGGGCGAGGCCCGTAGTCTGGGGGCGAGGCCCATATCAATATCAGTTTAGGGCGAAGCCCACATCATTCTGTGGGCGAGGCCCACATCAGTATCAGTCTGGGGGCGAGCCCGTAGTCTGGGGGCGAGGCCCATGTCAGTAGCAGTTGGGGCCGAGGCCCACTTCAGCAATCAGTTTTGGGGATGAGTCCCAGGGTCGAGGCCCACATCAGCAGAATTTTGGAATGAATCCAGGGAATGAATCCCAGGGTCGAGGCCCACATCAGCAGAATTTTGGAATGGATCCAGGGAATGAATCCAGGGTCGAGGCCCACATCAGCAGAATTTTGGAATGGATCCAGGGAATGAATCCCAGGGCCGAGGCCCGCATCAGCAAAATTTTGGAATGAATCCGAGGGTCGAGGCCCACATCAGCATCAATCTGGGGGCGAGGCCCATGACAGTAGCAGTTGGGGCCGAGGCCCACTTCAGCAATCAGTTTTGGGGATGAGTCCCAAGGGTCGAGGCCCACATCAGCATCAATCTGGGGGCGAGGCCCATGTCAGTAGCAGTTGGGGCCGAGGCCCACTTCAACATCAGTTTTGGGGATGAGTCCCAGGGTCGAGGCCCACATCAAACACAGTTTGGGAATGAGTCCCAGGGTCGAGGCCCACATTACATCAGTATCAGCATTGCCGGGTATGGCATTCTGAGGTCGAGGCCCATATTACATCAGATCAATTCTGCCAAGAATGGCACTCCGAGAATGGAGATATAGTCCGGGAATGGGCAGTTCAAGAATGAACAAGTCGGAAATGACACTCCGAGAATGGAGATATAGTCCGGGAATGGACAATTCAAGAATGAACAAGCCGAGAATGGCAATCCAAGAATGAAGCAGAGTTCAAGAATGAACAAGTCGGAAATGACACTCCGAGAATGGAGATATGGTCCGGGAATGGACAGTTCAAGAATGAACAAGCCGGGAATGGCACTCCAAGAATGGAAGCACGGTTCGGGAATGAACCACCTCACAGTAACGGTTCGGGAATGAACCACCTTACAGTAACGGTCCGGGAATGGACACCTTACAGTAACAGTTCAGGAATAAAGCCTGCATCTAGTTCGGTTCAAGAAGAAAGCCTGCATCCAGCTCAGTACGGGATAAAACCCATATTCAGTACAGTTCAGGAATAAAGCCTGCATATAGTTCGGTTCAGGAAGAAAGCCTACAAACTCGGGAATAAAGCCCACATTCAGTACAGTTCGGGAATAAAGCCCAGGGGAAAAAGCCTCATGTCAGTATAGTTTGAGAACAAAGCTCAAGGGGAAGAAAGCCTCATGTCAGTACAGTTCGGGAATGAAGCTCGGGAGGAATAAAGCCTCATCTCAACAGTTCGGGAATAAAGCTCGGGAGGAATAGACCCTCAGCTCACAATGGGAACAAGACCCTCAGCTCACTTCGGGAATGAACCAGGGGTCGCATCATGTCAGCTTGGGGGCGAAGCCAATATCGGTTGAGGAGCGAGGCTCCACATCACATCATGTCAGCTTGGGGGCGAAGCCCATATCGGATGAGGAGCGAAGCTCCACATCATCATTTTCGGGATGCGTCCCAGGGTCGAGGCCCACATTTTGTCAGCGGTATTGGGATGCGTCCCAGGGTCGAGGCCCCCGTTGTCGGTTGCAGCTATTGGGAGCGTCCCAGGATCGAGGTCCACTGCATCATCATTTTCGGGATGCGTCCCAGGGTCGAGGCCCACATTTTGTCAGCGGTAATTGGGATGCGTCCCAGGGTCGAGGCCCCCGTTGTCGGTTGCAGCTATTGGGATGCGTCCCAGGATCGAGGTCCACTGCATCATCATTTTCGGGATGCGTCCCAGGGTCGAGGCCCACATTTTGTCAGCGGTATTGGGATGCGTCCCAGGGTCGAGGCCCCCGTTGTCGGTTGCAGCTATTGGGATGCGTCCCAGGATCGAGTCCACTGCATCATCATTTTCGGGATGCGTCCCAGGGTCGAGGCCCACATTTTGTCAGCGGTATTGGGATGCGTCCCAGGGTCGAGGCCCCCGTTGTCGGTTGCAGCTATTGGGATGCGTCCCAGGATCGAGGTCCACTGCATCATCATTTTCGGGATGCGTCCCAGGGTCGAGGCCCACATTTTGTCAGCGGTATTGGGATGCGTCCCAGGGTCGAGGCCCCCGTTGTCGGTTGCAGCTATTGGGATGCGTCCCAGGATCGAGGTCCACATCATCATCAGTTTCGGGATGCGTCCCAGGGTCGAGGCCCACATTTTGTCAGCGGTATTGGGATGCGTCCCAGGGTCGAGGCCCCCGTTGTCGGTTGCAGCTATTGGGATGCGTCCCAGGATCGAGGTCCACTGCATCATCATTTTCGGGATGCGTCCCAGGGTCGAGGCCCACATTTTGTCAGCGGTATTGGGATGCGTCCCAGGGTCGAGGCCCCCGTTGTCGGTTGCAGCTATTGGGATGCGTCCCAGGATCGAGGTCCACTGCATCATCATTTTCGGGATGCGTCCCAGGGTCGAGGCCCACATTTTGTCAGCGGTATTGGGATGCGTCCCAGGGTCGAGGCCCCCGTTGTCGGTTGCAGCTATTGGGATGCGTCCCAGGTTCGAGGCCCACATCATCAGCAGCATCGAGATGCATCTCAGGATCGAGGTCCACTGCAGTATCAGCTCAGCTCGAGACAGCTAGCTAGCCAGGTAAGTAAAATGCATTGCATAACTTTGATAGGATTGTCACTGTTGCACATTCACAAGTCCCATCAAAGTGGGGGCGACTGTAGGCACTGCATTTTTACGCATAATCCCTATGATGAGTCTCATTTTGGAGACACTACCTTTTAAGTCACGGAGGTCACGGGAAACGGACATCGGAAGGGGAAATTCAGAATAAACAAGGTTCACTGTTTTCGTTGGTGCCGCGTTCGTGTTTACCTTCGAACGTCAACCGGATTGCGGGCGTTGGTGCCGCGTTCGAGGAAGCGTTCGAACGGTGTCGGTAATTCTGGTTTTTCTGCTAGCCTCACATCCAGCCCAATTAGCCCCCCAAAGCCCATAAAACACATCCCAATTTAAATAAATAAATATTAATAAAACATTAACTAAATAAGGTAATAATTAAATTAATTAAAAATAAATAAAACATATACCAACATAAAATAAACAATATTACCAACTTAAACTAAAATCATGCCTAAAATAAACAAATCACATACTAAATCAAAATATAATCATGCCTAATTAAAATCAATCAACCAATTATATTCCCAATCTAATAAGATTATTCCCAAACTTAAAATATTGTATTCCTAATCCAAGCCAATCAAATATTCAACCTTCCCTATCTAGCCAAGATTTTCCCCCCTCAATCTTTGACTTCCCTTAACCAAACCAAATCAAATCTCTTGACTTCCCTTAACCAAACCAAATCAAATCCCTTTCCTTGTCAAACCTAACCCTTTGCCTATAAAAAGAAACCTTCACCAACCTTCTCAACGGTAGTTGGTTCCCTAGTCCCCTAGCTAGCTACCCCCCTAACTCATACACAACACACATAAAAATTACAGGAGAAGACACCCAAAAACAGTAAGCAAAAGATAAAGAGGAAATAGGAGCAGAACGGAGTTCGAGCCGCAAGAGCAAAACAGTAAAGACAACGAACGAGAACAGTGAACCAGTGAACCGGGAGAGTTGCGGAGCATCCACCCTTCCGACGATCGTACCGTACATCCGAGAGGTGATTTAAAAGGTTAGACCTGAGGGTACCTTTTCATTAGTTTATATTCATTTTTTATTGAATTCTATTCGCATGAGAGTCGTCTATGAATGCATGTTGTGGTCTTTGAGTAGATAAATATGCATGAATTATGAGATGTAATATGTTGTGGGTATTGGATGAATGAGAGATGTGTCAACTCTCGCGGTATATCGGATGGAAACCCGGACATAAATTTCATAGCCGATTCCGAATGGACGGTAATATGATCTGTACTCGGGCCACAACTCCACGTACCGCTTGGGTAAACGGCACCATCTTTCTTTTGTATTGTGTTGCTTTTGTTTATTTAGTTTTCTTTACTTGAATTCAATATGTTGTTTTCGTATGCATGATTCAACCAAGCGCATGGGCTTAGTATGTTGGTCTAAAGGTCCTCTCTTTGAGAGATCAAGAGCCCCCAAAAGGCCACCTTTACGGCAGTACTTCGCCGCGCCCCTTTATTTTGTTGTTTATGCATGGTGTCCCATTTCATGCATCAGGTCCGTTCCCGTTCGAACGCGTTTACGAACGCAACTCGAACGCGCATGCATTTTTGCCTTATCACGCATCAGGTCTCATTTCCGTTCGAACGCGTTATCAAACGCCATACGAACGCGAGCATTCTGTTTCATTTCCGTTCGAACGCGTTTACGAACGCTACTCGAACGCGAACATTCTGTTTCATTTCCGTTCGAACGCGTTTACGAACGCTACTCGAACGTGAGCATTCTGTTTCATTTCCGTTCGAACGCGTTTACGAACGCTACACGAACGCACACACACTGAACTGAGTCTGTCTTATCATATTCATGCAAATTGCCTCTTGGTTGATATTTCTTGTGTTATATAGCCAACTGTATTATTTGTATTCAAGCATGATTAGGTTGTTAGCATGTTATTTGGTTAATAGGTTCATGAGATAGTATTCAAGCATGATTATGTTGTTCTTAGTTTTCCATAACATAGGATTGAAATATGTTCATGAGATTGCCATGTGACATTGCATGTTGTGATGAACTTGTTGATGTATGCATATGAATTTAGAAGCATGATATTCTTGGAAATAAATGTTATTTAAGCCTGGTTAAATTATTATATAATCCTTTTATTACAAGTGACATAAGTAAGGGACCATTCCGAACCCAACGGTTTGAGGTCTTCCTTGCGAGGGGTGAGTGCGGCCTTAAATCTTTGTCCCGGTTCACACCGGGTGGCGACTCCATGTTATTTCGTACTTCCCATCTAGGCCGCGAGCCTAGGAACGGCGTCGCCCAGGTCCTGTGTCCTACAGTGTACACAGAACCTGTTAAAGCACTGGACGACCAAAACTAAAGTCTACCGATTGTCACAAGTACTAGCGATGCAAGTCTCAGGTTAAGACCATATGCACCTACCCTGAAGCGGACTCCCATAGACACGCAGACATACTACCAATGGGATTCAGTGGGGTCTATCCAGAGCGAAACTGTTTTCCGTACCATCAGTAAAACACAACCTCCTACCGCACTTGCATAAGTATCTTATACTTAAATTTATGCGGACTATGCCGTTGTGCCCTCACAACACGCACAAGTGCAGTACTAGTCTATTCCGCATTATCGATGTCAAATCTCGATAATACTACGACTAGGGATATTTAATGATTAAACCTTTATGGATTGATATTGTCTCATATCATCTCAATCCGGAACTAATCATAGGGACTTTTACCATTATATATCAAAGTAAGTAAATTACAAAACGGTAAAAGGCAATTTCATTACTACATAGTTAATTTTGTACAATAATACAATATCATTTACAAAACAGTGACGCTATGGGTCATACATGTCTAACAATCTCCCACTTGGCCTATAGCCAGTCACTCAAGCATCTAAAACCTGAACTATGTACATGTCGCTCAAACTTTTCCGAGGAATACTTTCGTCAGCGGGTCTGTAATGTTGTCCTCTGATGCGATCTTTTCGATCTTCACATCGCCACGATGTATGATCTCTCGAATCAGATGGAATCGTCAAAGAACATGTTTGGATCGTTGATGAGACCTTGGTTCCTTAGCCTGCGCTATAGCCCCGCTATTGTCACAATACAATGGAACGGGCTCAGCTGCTAACGGAACTACTCCTAATCCAATTAGGAATTTTCGGATCCAAACCGCCTCTTTTGCTGCTTCAGCTGCTGCAATGTGCTCCGCTTCAGTTGTTTAATCGGCAACAGTATCTTGCTTGGAAGATTTCCAGCTCACTGCTCCGTTATTCAAACAAAATATGTACCCGGATTGCGACTTAAGTCGTCTCTGTCGGTTTGGATACTTGCATCGGTATACCCAGATACCTCAAGTTCTCCATCTCCATAGATTAAGAAAGCATCCTTAGTTTTTTTAAGATACTTAAGGATACTCTTAACCGCCATCCAATGATCTTTAACTGGATCGGCCTGATATCGACTGCACATGCTCAAAGCATGGGACACATCAGGTCGTGTACATATCATGGCATACATGATCGATCCGACTGCCGAAGCGAACGAAGTCCGACTCATGTTGTTTCTCTCATCTTGTGTTTTAGGACACATGTCCCTATATAGATAGACGCCATGTGATGTTGGCAACAGTCCCCTCTTGGACTGATCCATGTTGAATCTCTTCAACACCTTATCAATATATGTACTCTGGGAGAGTCCAAGTAGCTTTCTAGATCTATCCCGGTAGATCTTTATTCCTAGAATGAAAGCTGCTTCTCCCAGATCTTTCATGGAGAATTTCAATGAAAGCCAAGCTTTCACCGACGTTAACATGGGAATGTCATTGCATATAAGCAATACATCGTCGACATAAAGGACAATAAAAGTCAGTGCACTCCCACTAACCTTCTTGTATACACAAGGATCATCTACGTTTTGAATGAAATCATATTCTTTTATGACCTCATCAAAACGTTGGTTCCATGACCTCGATGCTTGCTTCAATCCATAAATGGACCGATTTAACTTACAAACCTTGTTTGCAAGTCTAGGTGCGATAAAACCGTCAGGTTGTTGCATATAAACATCCTCCGAAAGGTTTCCGTTAAGGAAAGCGGTTTTAACGTCCATCTGCCATATTTCATAATCGTAATATGCAACTATTGGCAAGCATTATCCGAATGGATTTAATCATGGCAACGGGTGAGAAGTTTCATCATAATCAACTCCAAGTGTTGACGATACCCCTTCGCTACAAGCCTAGCTTTGTACGTTTGTACGTTGCCATCCATGTCGGTCTTCTTCTTGAAGACCCATTTGCATCCAATAGGCTTTACGCCTTTGGGCATCAACCACTGTCCAAACTTGGTTGGTATACATGGAATCTATTTCGGCCTTCATGGCTTCTTGCCATAAAGCAGATTCGATACCTTGTATCGCTTCCTCATACGTAGCCGGTTCAGTATCCTCAATAAGATTAATATCTACATAAGGTGAGATCATGAATCCATACCTCTCAGGTATTACCCTGATCTCTCTCGACCTACGCGGTCCTTGTGTACTGAAGATTGTGGTTCAGTCTCATCCCGGATGGACTGTTCATGTCCGTTGATAAATCACTTGCCAGGAACAGTATCACTGCGACTTCATCGAGTTCTACTTTCCTCCCACTAACCACTGCATTTAGGAATTCCTTCTCAAGGAAAACCGCATGTAGAGCAACAAATACTTTGTTCTCTCGTGGGTGATAGAAGTAATATCCTTTAGTTTCCCTAGGATATCCAACGAATAGGCATTTATCTGATTTGGGTTCAAGTTTGGTACCTTCCAAACGTTTAACATATGCCCAGCAACCCCAAATCTTCAGGAATGAGAAACCCGGTTTCTTTCCTGTCCATATCTCATATGGAGTCTGTTCAACAGACTTTGACGGAACCTTATTCAGAATAAGAACTGCACTGTTTAATGCATATCCCCAGAAGGAAATCGGCAGCTCAGTGCGACTCATCATTGACCTTACCATGTCTAGCAAGGTATGGTTTCTCCGTTCAGACACATCATTTAATTGTGGTGTTCCAGGAGGAGTCCACTGCGAAAGAATACCATATTCTTTCAAGTAATCTTGAAACTCATTACTTAAGTATTCGCCACCACGGTCCGACCGTAATGTCTTAATACTCTTGCATGTTTGTTTTTCAACTTCGTGTCGAAACTCTTTGAATTTCTCAAAAGTTTCCGACTTGTGCATCATTAGATACACATAACCGTAACGTGATGTATCATCCGTAAAGGTTACAAAGTATCGATATCCACCTCTAGCCTGGCTAGACATGGGCCCACAAACGTCACTATGAACGAGGGCTAACAGTTCAGTGGCGCGTTCACATTTACCGCTAAAAGGTGATTTAGGCATTTTGCCTAACAAACAGATTCGCAGACGTCATATGAATTTGGATCAAATCTGTCCAAGTACCCACTCTTCGAAAGTGTGGATATGCGAGTCTTGTTGATGTGTCCCAGACGACAATGCCACATATAAGTTTCATCTTTTGGATCACTCTTTTTAAGCCTTTGTTTGTTACTTTATATGTAGGAGATTCAATTATATTCAAAATATAAAGACCATTATTTGCAAAAGCAGTGCATATTTCTGCATCATCTTTATATAAATAACACCCAGTATTTCTAAATACAAAAGTGTACCCATATCGGGTTAACAAAGATACAGATATAATATTCCTAGTCAAACCAGGTACATAATAACAGTCATTTAGTTTAAGTACATGCCTCGATGGCAGTTCTAATACAAAAGTGCCCACGGCCAAAACAGCAACAGGAGTTTCGTTTCCAACTCGTAGATCAATCTCCCCTGAAGCCAGTCTCCTGCTGTCCTACAGATCCTGCACATCAGTACATATATGAGAACCACAACCAGAATCAAAAATCCAATTTTTAAAGCTAGAAGTAGCCATGTTTATTTCAATAACAAACATACCAGTGGTCGGTGCCTTGCCCGCCTTGATCTCATTTCCGAGCGCCTTGTTCATGCGGCAGTCACGCTTCCAGTGACCTCTCTTGCCGCATTGAAGGCATATGTCTTGTGACTTGTCCTTTGGCTTCCCAGAAGCCATCGACTTCTTGGCCTTGCCTTTGTTCCTATGCTTCATCTTTTTCACCCCTCCAGTTGCCTTGGGCCCAGCCCTCGATGTATGAGAGGTCGATGCAAAGTGCGCCTCGCGCTTGTTGCCTTTAAGAAGCTCTTTCTCTGACTCCTTTAGAATGGACATTAGCTCTCCAAGAGTATCGTCCGTATCCATCAACTTGTAGTTGATGATAATCTGCTTCCAAGTATCGGGAAGTGACTGTAAGACCATGTCTATAGTCAGCTCAGCCTCCAAGACTATTCCCATCTTGGCCAGCTCATCAATGTCCGCTATCATTTGAGTCCCGTGGGCCTCAAATGAACCGCCATCAGTCATACGGGAGCGAAAGAGTTTCTTTACCAACTCATACCTCTCCATCGCTTATTAGTGCGGTGAAGATCCTTTAGTCTAGCCATCATATCATAAGGATCCAAGTCCCTATTCTGGCGACGAAAGTTTGAGTCATAGAAGCAAGCATGATCGACCTAGTCGTTTCACAATCATCGCTGTGAGTTTTCCATAACTCCAGCTCAAGTAGATCAGTAGGCTCAGGTCCAAGAGGTTCTGTATGGTATACAACAGCCTCTCTGCCCCAAGGACTATCCTTAGGTTCATTTCCCAGTCAGCGAAGTTCGTGCCCTTAAATACATTATCACCCATGATTATGTCTCGGATATTTCCCTTGTTCGCCATCTTAACTACGATAGTCTAACTATCTAGTTAACGATATATGGGTACAGTCAAACTGTTACAAAAAAAATAACATTATATTAGTCCAACTAATGTTTAAAATTAAATATTGACGAAATAAATTTTGTAAGCGCGTAAAGCTAAGTATCTGAATGAAATTGCAAATTCAATACTAGCCTCCCACTATTTTCTACAAGTCTCTAACCCTCTGTCGAGTACTCGGGAAATCCAATTTCCTAGTGGGCTAGGATCCCGTTAAAACACACAACCTTGACTTTGACCAACAAGTTGTATGATATTTAACTAGGTAGATCTCGAAGATCAATTGGATCCCATCCAATTCCTAGGTCCGGTAGGTGGAATCCAAGTCCTGAACATATATATCTAATATATATGTCAATGTATCCAATACATTTTCCTAACCATTTCCTCTGAATCAACTAAGTCTTGGCTTTGGCACAACAAACTTAATGATTCCAGTTAAGCGGGACCCATTGACATGGAAAGTTCGTAATCAATGTCGTTGGACAAGAAGTGATCTTGACTTTGGCCAACAAATCACAACTTGGACAAGACACCGATGTTGAACAAAACTCTCATGATTCAAACACATCCTCAATTGACAAAGGTCTTGACTTTGGCCAACAAACCAATGCCAATTTCGGATCTTGAGAAAGAATCATTCAACAGAAGGAAAATCGCTTAATATTGTTTGAGGGATTTTCACGTAATTGGAAACCAATTAATTTATCTTTGTTAGGTCTCATCATCATACACCCTTAAGCATGGCGGGATCCGATTCTAAATTAAGTGGAGTGGGCCCAAATCTTATGCTTATATATGAGAACTATTTTCCCCCTCCCCAAACTGACACCCCCCATTTTCTTTCTCTATAAATTATCGAATTACCCTTCA
>SKCR01014783.1:0-10724 GCA_019454045.1 Zanthoxylum bungeanum
GGTAACGAAGTACGAATAACCACTGTGAGCAGTTGACTTAGTGGACCACATACATCAGAATGTACGAGTTCCAGTAAGTTAGTGGCGCGGTGTCCAACACCAGAAAATGGGGCTTTGGTCATCTTACCCTGAATACAGGTTCACAAGTTGGATAAGACTCAATGGTAAGATCTAATATCAAACCATTCCTAACCAATTGGGTAAGGCGTTTAACGCCAATGTGACCAAGTCTCATATGCCAAAGTTCAATATTATTAACTACAGGTAAACTACGTTTATTAACTCCAGTATTTTAATATTCTTTAGAAGTTTGCAATGTATAATGACCATGCTGGTTTGGACAACTAAGGATCTGAATATTATTTTATCATATAAATACAAAGAACTATTCTTAATATTAATACAATAGCCTTCTGTATCCAATACAAAAAGTGATATAATATTAGTGACACATCCGGTACAAAATGACAGTCATATAACAAAAGTGTCTCATTCGGCAAGAGACTGCATACTCCTGCACTGCAAGTCCCACTGCAACATCCATCCAAGTCTCACTCCCTCCGCAACTGCATCTCTTCAGGCTTCAGTTTCCTACTTTCCTTCAGCACCTGCAACGAATTGCAAATGTGAATGGGACAAGCAGAATCTAAAATCCAGCTGGATGTAACGGCTTCACAAGCCAAAGATAAATCAATAATTGGAAAAATAAAAGTACCTGATGTAGAAGCTCTGTCTCTCCTCACTTGGGCAATGTAATCAGGACAGTTCCTTTTCCAGTGCCCGACTTTGCCGCAGTGGTGGCATTTGTCCTCAGAAGCCCTTTTGGGCTTTGCAATCTTCGCTTGTTGTTGAGGACCAAAAGCCTTCTACTTCTTCTTGCCTTTCTTGTTCTTTCCCTTGGACCATCCTTGGGAAGAAGCCGAAAGAGAAGTAGTTCTAAGAGGGTGAGTCGGTACTCCCTTCTTAAGGTCCTCTTCTGCCGTGAGCAACATCCTATGTAGCTCCTGATAGGTACAGACAGTCTCGTGCATGTTGAAGTACATCACGAACTGGCGAAATGAAGCTGGCAGTGAACCAAGAATGACACTCCTACCGAGAATGTCATTCAAGATGAGATTATGTTGCCTCAATTGATCGATCAAATCGATCATCTGAAGAACATGCTGGCTAACACTCTGCCCCTCATCCAGACGCGCATGGAACAGTTCCATGGCGACTTTGTGAACAATAACTTGTTCCTGGTTCTCAAACGATTGTCTCAATCGCGTCATCATACTATAGGAATCTAACATACCATAGTACTGTTGCTTGAGTTTCGGAGACAGTGAACTAAGGATGTATGATTTAACTCTTAAATCATCATCCTTCCAAGTTTCAAAAACTTGGCGTTCCTCCTTCGAAGCATCCTTGCCCACTGTAAGGGGCAATGGACCCTCAAGAACATAACCCAGCTTCTCGGAAACGAGGACAATCCTCAAATCCAATTCCCAGTCTGCAAAGTTCTCAGCGCCTTTCAGTTTGTTCGCATCAAGCATACGCGCAAACTGATTTGTGGATTGTGCCGCCTCGCCAATCTATCATATAGATCACGAAAAACGGTTAGCAGATATAAAGCAGTTTCATATAATATCAAAAGCATAAACTAGATCATGGATTTTTAATCTAATAATATGCCATCCCACTAAATCATGCAATACTGTAATCCCAAAACAGAATACAAATATTTAATAATTAAATTAAATATAAATAGTGAAAAGTGGATCCCGTGAATATATTTCGGCTCACAGCAGAGGCACTGTCTCGCCTACGTATATTCATCAGGTAGACAACTCATTTGTCAATCATTCACTAATGACTCCTAAGTATCTGGTCCTGGCCGTTTCTCATTGTCGCTGCGAAGGCAGGCCCACAAGGAGACGTACCAAGGTTAAACTCGTCAATGATAAACTCAAGTTACTTACGTAATCCTGACAGCTAGGGCACGTTCAGAATTCCGCTTTTACTTGAATTTACCTAGTATCTGATATACATCCGGTATAAATAAATCTTTATCGGCTACATCCTCACAGCAGAGGCACGGTCTCAGATGTAGTCACAAAGAAGTATTCATAAACCGTATTGACAAGACGGACCATATAACATGCATCAAATACATAATTACATTCAAACCTTATTAATTAGGGATTTTCCGCTAAATGTCATACACCCTAAATCTAACCAATTTAGATCATAATAAGCATGCATAAAGTCAAGAAAACATGATTAAACATTGATTCAATGAAGGCTAATCATTTTAGGTGCCCTAGAATCAGACTCGCTCTAATACCATTTTGTAGGGGTTTTTAGGGGGTGAATCCGGTAACGCAGCGGAAGCGGTGAAAATCCAATTTCGATTTTTTTTTTCAAAACTTTTTCTCGGATTAATTAAATAAACATATTTATTTAATATTCCAATAATCAAATTATGAAAATAAATTCAATAAAACAATTTTAAGTGAATTTACCGAAATACCCTTGCCTTGGTATTTTGTCCGTTTTAGTTCGAAATTGATCCAATCAATTTTGTATGATTCTAAATCATTTCTAAGATGAACTTATGATGTTCAAAACATCAAAACACCAAAGCAACCAAAATCCCCAATTTTCCCTCACAAGGCCGAGAGCCTCATTTAGGTTCCATTTTGTGCATTTTGCACTTTCATGCTTCAAGACACATCCAAATGATATCCAATCAACATGAAACTTTATATGCATCATATACACACATAAATACACAACATATATGAAAACCCCCAAATTTGGAATTAGTTAAGAACCCTAATTTTTCAATTTCCACAAATTGGACAAATTAGACCAAATACATTAAATCAATTACTTCAATCATCATTCTTCCATCCAATCCAAGTCTCAACACAATGAAACAACTCAAGATCAAATCTAGGTCATTTAAGAGTGGGTCAATAACTCTAGATTAGCAACATGGTTTCCAAAACCTTAAAGAATCTTTATAATACAATAGTTACAAGCTTTCTTCATCACACATGCTCAACACTTTCAACCAAATTTACATCATCAAAAACACAAAAAATAAAAAAGAATAACTTAAGAACATCACAAGATGTTGCCTAGATCCTAAGGAACAATTCCTTTCTAATAGTAAGTTTGAAAAACTTACAAAATCCAAGCTTTTCTTTGAGTTTTCTCTTTTCTCTTCACTTGCTTTCTTTGTTTTCTTTAATGGGTTTCTTGTAAAGTGTATTAGGTTATGATGAAAATGAAAAAATGAAAACAATATATACTTGTGCACAAAATGGCCTTGGCCGAAATTCACAAACATATATCAAGAATTTTCATTTCAATTTCATTCAAAATTATGTTAACAACTTGCTAAATATTATCTAATACACAAAAACATTATATATATATAAAGTCAACAAAGGCAACTTAATCATTTCTAAACAAATATCCAAAGTTAAGATATTTATATTTTAATTAATTTAATCATTTAACAATTAAATAATAATTAATTAATTAAATACAAATATATTAAATATATGTATAATATTTACATTAAATATTAAAAACATATATCATTTAGGATATAGTCAAATATTTCAATTTGACTATTAATTAAGTGTATTTAAATTAATCAAGTATTAAAAGTAAATACACAAATATAGCAAATGACTATCGGGTCCCTTAGCATGTTATCTTGCGTTTAACCTTTAAACTGTTGGGGTTGGTGCTCAGAGCGCCAATTCCCGGTTGTATTTTTGTTAAATACTTCTGTAAAACATATTATTATGAATAATATATGCAGTTTCTATAATATAATCTATCTTTCTATATGGTAAAGACGTTATGACCCTAGAACGAAGTTCATGATTACAGTTGCAAAAGCGTCGCAACGGACATTGAGAAGTATCATGACGTTGTCATTCTCAGACTGTTCCTGGTCAAGGTTTACACTACTTGGTCAGTATAGTAAACCCGTTGAGACCGGTACATGTCGTATACTGGAATATATGATTTCCAATGTTTCTCAATGAACCATAAGTCTTGGAGACTAGTATAGACGTGTAGGTGTTTTAGCGGATATAAACACTGAACGAACTCACCGAAGTTTCTTAATGGTGTTGGGGTTGGTGCTCAGAGGGCCAATCCGGGCTGTATTTTGTCTGATTCATGAATACGAACATCCCCTTATTCCATAATATTACTTATTTATGGTTGCACCTCTTGTTCTTATATACGTATTCGATCTGATTACGATTAGATTGAAACTAAATGTGGTTTAGTGATATGTATATATTAGACAAAGGCCCGATAATATATAATGCAGTACACAGTTACAAAGTTAGTTGTAATTGACATTGGGAAGTGTCACTGCTATATGTATATTATCAAACATAGTTCCTGGTCAAGATTTGCTAACACGGGTCGGTTAGTCAAATCCGTTGAGACCAGTACATGTCGTATATCGAGACTTGGTCCGATGGTTTATCCCAATGAACCATGAGTCTATGGAGACTCGTATAGACGTGTAGGTGTTTATAGTGGATAAACACTGAACGGCTCACCGAAGATTCTTAATGGATGGTACGCCAACGTCAATAAGAATCTTCTCGGGTTGAGTAGCATTGTGGTCCTTCGACTTGAGATACCACTGTGGATGTATGAGACATCCTCCACACTTAAATGGCAGTCACGTCACCGATATATTTAGATCAGACCTCCGCCTGTTCGTTGGTTGTGGACCGATCCTCAGGATATCCTGTGTGTGTCAAGATAGGATCCGTCAGTTCTGTGTACAGAGCATAGGTAGTCTATATACTATTAGCAGTCTGTTAAATCTGTGGCCACAGTATATTTCGGAAGTAAGTTCCGAATGTTATTTAGAGATTGCTAATAGATACGTCGACGGGATAATACCTATAGAGATTTGACGTTTACATCTATATCTCTGGGATTATCCGGATACCTGTGACGGAGGGATTATACGTATGCAATGACCTCGACCTGTATGATTCAGCTAGTTTATCTGTGATCGTCATCATAATCTACGGGTGGATAGATTATGGACACGAAATTGGATTTCGTGACGGATATACCTGAATCTAGAGAGTCTCAATAATGAAAATACTCGTAGAGCACTAGAGCAACATTATGAATAATGATGATTATTTATAAATCGTTTAATCGTTAAACAAAAAATACATGCGAACGGGCCGAACCGTCATTTCCTAATTAATGTGTATTTGTATTTAATATATGATATTATTAAATACACATTAATAAATAGTCAAATAAAGGTATTTGACATATATCATCAATATATGTATTTGAGATATTTAAAGTAAATATAATACATATATTGATATATTTTATTTAATTAATTATTTAATTATTTAATTGTTAAATGATTAATATAATTAAAAATAAATATATCACCAAATGATAAAGTTAGGAAATGATTATAAGTGTAAATGTTTGACTTTACATTAAAGGAAAAGGTTGTCAAATTGATTTTGACTTCTTAAGATATTTGTTCAAAATTGTTTGAAAAATAAAAAATCTTTTTCCTTTATTTCTTCATAATTTCGGCCATACACTTAAATATAAGAGTTATATTTTCTTAGTTGCATTTGTTGACTTAATTAAATATCTAATAAAGTGTTATTAAGATATTTGTGCAAGTTGACCAAATGTAAAGTTAAATGAAATTGAAATGAAATTTGGTATATAAGTATACACAATTTCGGCCAAAGGCAATTTTTGTCCTAAGTATAAATTGTTTCATTTCACTTTCATTGATAACCTAATTCACTTTGACATAAACTCCATTAATGGAAACAAAGGAAGCTTGTGAGAAAGAAAGAAGAAATCAAAGAAAGCTGGTTTTTAGTAAGTTTCTTCAACTTACTATTAGAGAGGAAAATGTTCCTTAGGATCTAGGATTTAACATATGATGTTCTTAGGTTATTTATTCTTTATTCCTTGTGTTTTTGTTGATGGAAAGTTTGATGGAAGTGTTGAGCATGTATGATGAAGGAAGGTTGTGACTATTGTAGTTATAAGCTTTCTTTTGAGGTTTTGGAAACCATGTTGCTAATCTAGAGTTGTTGACCCACTCTTAGATGACCTAGATTTGATCTTGAGTTTTTTCATTGTGTTGAGACTTTGATTGGATGGAGAAATGATGATTAAAGTAATTATTTAACCAATTTGGTCTGTAATTTGTCCAATTTGAAGAAATTGAAAAAATAGGGTTCATGACCAATTCCAAATTTGGGGCTTTTCATATATGTTGTGTATTTGGATGTGTATATGATGCATATAAAGTTTCATGTTGATTGGATTACATCTTGATGTGTTTTGAAGCATGAAATGACAAAGTGCACAATTTGGCACCCTAATTGTGCATTCGGCCATGATGAAAAAAATGGGGATTTTGTTGCTTTTGGTGTTTTGATGTTTTGAACATGCTAAGTTCATCTTAAAATGATTTAGAATCATTCAAAATTGATTAGATCAATTTCGGACTAAAATGGACAAAATACCAAATAAGGGCAATTTGGTAAATTCACTTAAATATGATTTATTTGAATTTTATTTCATAATTTGATTATTGGATAATTAAATAAATATGTTTATTTAATTAATCCGAGAAAAATTTTTGAAATCGGAAAATACGATTTCCGCCTCTTCCGCTGCGTTACCGGATATTCCCCCTAAAACCCCTACAAAATGGTATTCAGAGCGAGTCTGATTCTAGGCCTCCATAAAATGATTAGTTGTTTTATTAAATGTTTAATCATGTTTTCTTGACTTTATACATGCTTGGTATAATCTAATTTGATTAGATTTAGGGTGTATGACACTTAATGGAATATCCCCACTTAATAAGGTTTTAAAGTAACTAGTATTTGGAATACTTGTTTCTTGGTCCGTCTTGTCAATACGGTTTATAAATATCTTTTCGTTGACTACATCCGAGACCGTGCCTCTGCTGTGAGGGTGTAGCTGATAGAAATTTATTTATGCCGAATGTATATTAGATACTAGATAAATTCAAGCGAAAGCGGAATCCTGAACGTGCCCTAGCTGTCAGGGTTACGCAAGTAACTTGAGTTTATCATTGACAAGTTTAACCTTGGTACGTCTCCTTGTGGGCCTGCCTTCGCAGCGACAACGAGAAACGGCCAGGACCGGAACCTTGGAGTCACTAGTGAGTGATTGACAATTAGTTGTCTACCTGTGAATATACGTCGGTGAGACCGTGCCTCTGCTGTGAGTCGAAATATATTCATGGGGTCCTCTTCCCATTATGGAATTCGATTTAATTATTGAATTCTCGTCTTTTCGTTGGGGATTACGGCATTACGTAAAAATAGTGGGAGGCACTGCTAAGTTTAAAAATATTCCATAACTTAGGCAGTGTGTGTATGTTATTATGGAAATTGCTGCTTGTTTGTTTCCTTATTCTATTGTTTATATAGAATTAAACTTTTATTTACTGCAACACATATTTTGATATGTTATCTGACTTGACTCTTGGTTGCAGTTATTCTAGAATAGGTTCTAGATACTACTAGACTTGGATATTATTAGATTAGTCTAAACCATCGGGAACTGTTGTTCCGATTTTCTTCAAAAATAAAGATGGTTAGTGACTTAGTTTCTAAGTCATGATAGATAATCTAGATAGATATCCCCTTTAGGATATAATACTTTAGAGACAATAGTTTCTTATGCAGTAAGAATTGACTTGAATTAGTTCATGTCTCGAGATTCTTGACTGGCATTTAGAAAGCCCTATTAGGTATTTGTTTATCTAGTAATGACATTCTAAGCTTTAATTACCTTTAGAGGTAATGTGTCTGACACAATTGCTAATCAGTTTATTACAACTGTTGTGCATAGTTGAATGCAAATGTAAAGTTAAAGAAAGGAGATTCGTATATTTGTGTATAGAAATATTGATTTTCACAATACTACAACTATAGGTATTGGATACCAGATCTCCCGTCTAGTTATTTGAAATATTGGTTTAACGATTGTTTTGATTATTAATATCGGAACTTGCAACTATTGGATAGTCACTTGTTCTTTATAAACAATTGTTACATATCTTATAATAACTAGTAAGTGTCATTGACTAGAGATAAACATTTAAGAAACATTATTCGGTAAAGTAAATAATTTAGAACGGTGCTTTATGAATTTAATCACTTAAGTATTGGATGCTCAATCCATATGGTAAAGGATGGTTGATACTAGATCACACCCAACACATCCTTATCCATTTAATGAATATTGTATTCAGGAAAGTGATTAAGATCTCATTTATTTAACCAATGATTGTCATTGGGCCACCAAATTTATTTAACTGATACATTGGATGTATGTAGTTTAATAAATTGTAAATTGCTTAAGGTAGTTTTCTTTATTTCGTAACTTAGTTGATGAACTGTCAGAACTTAGTTACGTGTTTCTGAAGGAACCACATATTGAAAGTCTTGAAAGTATCAAGAACTTTCAATCTGTTCTGATGAAACGTAGATGTAGGGGTTGGTGTCAGAGCGCCAATTCCCGGTTGATTTTGTTAAATACTTCTGTAAACATTATTATTAGTAATAATATATGCAGTTTTCTAAATATAATCTAATCTTTATATGGTAAAGACGTAATGACCTTAGAATGATTAGTCATGGTCCAGTTGCAAAAGCGTCGCAACGGACATTGAGATGTATCATGACGTTGTCATTCTCAGACAGTTCCTGGTCAAGGTTACACTACTTGGTCAGTATAGTAAACCCGTTGAGACCAGGTACATGTCGTATACTGGAATATATGATTCCAATGGTTCTCAATGAACCATTAGTCTTGGAGACTGTATAGACGTGTAGGGTTTATAGCGGATAAACACTGAACGACTCACCGAAGATTCTTAATGGATGGTACACCAGCGTCAATAAGAATCTTCTTGGGTTGAGTAGCACTTGTGATTTTAGACTTGAGATGCCATTGTGGGCACATGAGACCTCTTCTACACTTAGACGGCAGGTCACGTCACCGATCTATTAGATCAGACCTCCGCCTGTTCGTTGGGTGTAGATAGATCCTCAGGTGTGTCCTTGTGTATCAAGATAGGATCCGTCAGTTCTGTGTACCAGAGCATAGGTAGTCCATATGATTAGCAATCAGATAAAACCATGGGCCCGTGGTAAGTTTAGAAGCTAGTTCTAAACGTTCTTTTTGAGATTGCTAATAGAATAGTCGACTGGATAATCCCGATAGAGATTTGACGTTCATATCTATATCTCTGGGATTTATCCGGATACCTGTGACGGAGGAATTATACATTTTGCGATGACCTCGACCTGTTGGTTTAGCGAGATTATCCGTGATCGTCATAATCTACGGGTGGATAGATTATGGACATGAAATTTGATTTCGTGACGGATATACCTGAACCTAGAGAGTCTCAATAATGAAACATACTCGTTGAGCACTAGAGCAACATAAATAAATAATATTGATTATTTATAAAGTCGTTTAATGGTTTAAACGCAAGATACATGCTAAAGACACTAGATAGTCATTTACTTAATTATTGTGTATTTACATTTAATACTTGATTAATTTAAATACACATTAATTAATAGTCAAATGAGTTATTTGACTTATTTCCTAAATGAATATATGTTTTTAATATTTAATGTAAATATTATACATAGATTTAATATATTGTATTTGATTACTTAATTAATTATTTAATTGTACTGATTTTGATTAAATTAATTAAAATATAATATCTTATGTTGGGATAATAAGTAAATGACATTAGTTGCAATTGTTGACCAAGATAAATATCTAATAAAGTAGTTTAGAAGATATTTATGCAAGTTGATTTAATTATATTGAAATGAAATTGAATTACAATTTGTTGAATTTGGTCTAGCAATTTCGGCCAAGGTGTAATTGTTACACATATAAATTGATTTTCATTTCATTTAACACTTAAACCTAATACACATTTCACAAAAAGAGACACCATTGAAGAAAGCTTAAAGAACTTTGAGAAAGAAAGAAAAATCCAAAGAAAGTTTGATTTTAGTAAGTTTTCTCAAACTTGCTATTAGTAAGGAAATTGTTCCTTAGGATCTAGGCTTTCATATATGATATACTTAGGTTATTTCTTCTTTATTCTTTATGTTTTTTTTGATGGAAAGTTTGGTGAAATGGTAGAGCATGTGTAATGAAGAAAGGATATGACTATTGTAGTTATATGTAATCTTTTAAGGTTTATGAAACCATGTTGCTATTCTAGAGTTGTTGACCACTCTTAAATGACCTAGATTTGATCTTGAGTTGTTTCATTGTGTTGAGACTTGAATAGATGAAAGATGATGATTGAAGTAATAAGTAATTGATTTGGTGTATTAAGTCCAATTTGTCCAATTTGTTGAAATTGAGAAATTAGGGTTATAACCTATTCCAAATTTGGGGGTTTTCATATATGTTGAGCATTTGGGTGTGTATATGATGCATGCAAAGTTTCATGTTGATTGGATTTCATTTGGAGAGTTTGAAGCATGAAATGACCAAATGGCCAAAATGGCACCAAATGGTGCTCTCGGCCAAGTGAGAGGAAATTGGGGATTTTGTGTGTTTGGTGTTTTTGATGTTTAGAACATGCAAAGTTCATCTTAGAAATGATT
>SKCR01014784.1:0-10668 GCA_019454045.1 Zanthoxylum bungeanum
CTTTGGCCAAGTGCAAGCAACGAAGAGCAAAAAGCTTAATCGAGTCTAGGGGCGACTTGTCAACCACCCCGCGAATAAGGGATTTATCGAGAACTTGAGCAATGAGACTAAAGGAAACTGAACAATCACCAAGAGAGAATCGACAGAAAGGAACTATGAGCAGACCCAGGGGGCGACCAAAGACTTTTGCAGGCAAATGGCACCAATGAGCACAAGGAAAGCCTAACCCATCAGAATAGGAAACATATCCATGCATACATGCATACATATCACATACATGCAATTTATGTTTTGTATTCGCAGGTTTGTAGCGGCAAAGACCATCTCATCAAGTAACGGTTAAAAAATGAACCACATTCTAGCACAACACGGTTTGGAAATGGACCACAACAGATGCCGAAAATGGCGCTCCAAAATTGGAGCACACACAACAGATGCCGAAAATGGCGCTCTCTAAAATGGAGCACACACAACAGAGTGTCGAAAATGGCGCTCCAAAATGGAGCACACACAACAGATGCCGAAAATGGCGCTCTAAAATGGGGCACACACGACAGATGCCGAAAATGGCGCTCCAAAATGGAGCACAGACAACAGATGCCGAAAATGGTGCTCCAAAATGAGGCACACACAACAGATGCCGAAAATGGGGCTCCAAAATGGAGCACACACAACAGATGCCGAAAATGGGGCTCCAAAATGGAGCACACACAACAAGATGCCGAAAATGGCGCTCCAAAATGGAGCACACACAACAGATGCTGAAAATGGCTCCAAAAATGGAGCACACACAACAAATGCCGAAAATGGCGCCCCAAAAATGGAGCACAATTTGAAAATGGACCACCATATCAACTCAGTACGAAGTAGCAGGAAGTCAGGTGGCAGCTGGCGAGCCAGGTAAGTAAAAATGCATTGCATAACTTTGATAGGATTGACATTGTCACACACTGCACAAGTCCCATCAAAGTAGGGGCGACTGTAGGCACTGCATTTTTGCATGTAAGTCCCGACGATGAGTCCCACATGGAGACACTACCTCTTTAAATTGTGGAAGTCGCGATAAACGGACGTCGGAATGGAAGAGTCAGGAATTGACATCTTATTAGATTTAATTCGCTTGTTTAGCTTCGTGTTTGCTGGTTGGACCTCTGTTTTAAACCACATCCCTAGCCCAAAACCAAAGCCACACGCCCACCTAGCAGAAGCCCATAAATCATATCCAATAATAATTAAAACATTTAAAACACATGTCAAAAATTAAATTAAATCAAATTAAATTAATCAAATCCAATTAAATCAAAACAAATCTCATTCCTAATTTAAATAAATCAAATCAAATCTCATAAATCACATTCCTAATTAAATTAAATCACATGCCTAAACTAAATGAAATCAAATCAAATCCCAATAATCATCTTCCTAACTAAAACAAATTCCTCCCTAATTAAATATATGATTTCCTTATGATACACAAATTAAATATTCCCTATAATTACAATATTCTTTCCCTACCTATACAAGGTAAACCCCAACCCTTGCCTATAAAAAGAAGCCTAAACCCAACCTTGAAACTCTGGCTCATTATCACAAAAACAAAAAGAAAATAACCTAGTCCATTCACGCCTAAAACTCTCTTCACTACCGTACAAACCTTCACTGAACTGCCTCAACTTCATGCATCAGCTTTCAACACAACCCTCATCCCCCACGCAAGCCATCACTCAACTTCACGCATCAACCTTCAACACAGCCCTCATCCCTCACGTAAACCATCACTCACTCACGCAATCGGCCTCTGACTCACGCCATAACAGCCCTTCACTGAACTGCCTCAACTTCACGTCTCATATAGCCCTTCACTGAACTGTCTCAACTTCGCGTCTCACATAGCCATCAAAACAGCCCATGACTCACGCCCATAACAGCCCTCAATCAACCACTGACTCACGCCCATAACATCCCACTTACAGCCCCTGACTCATGCCAATAACAGCCCTCAATCAGCCCCTGACTCACGCCAATAACAGCCCTCATACAGCTCCTGACTCACACCCATAACAGTCCTTATACAGCCCCTGGCTCACACCCATAACAGCCCCCAAATACCCCCAAAAACAGCCCCTGAAACACAGCCTCTGACCACTAAAAATAGCCCATGACCACCGAAAATAGCCTCTGAAAACACAGCCTTAGATCACAAAAAACTGCACCACCAGTCCCCAAAAATTGCACTTAAATCACCAAAAATCTGCCCAGTAAAACTGCTTTCTGACCACTGAAAACTGTCAAGAAAACCAGCCCCCTTACCGTAAAAATCACGTAAAAATAGTCCATAATTACCGCGAAATAGTAACCAAAAAACACAACAAGAAACTGCAGTGAAACGGAGTAAAATAACAGCCCGAACAGCGAGGCAACAAAGGGAAATGTTGAACCAGTGAACCGGAGGAGTTGCGGAGCATCAACCCTTCCGACGGCCATGTAACGCACTTCCGAGAGACGACTTAAGAGGTTAGACCTGAGGGCACCCTTCTTATTTATCCTCATTTATTTTTTATTTATTTTACTACTTTATTTCGCATGAGTATTGTGGATTGGTGTATGATTTTGGGATGAAAGGAATATGTGTTCTCTCTTGTGGTATATCGGATGGAAACCAAGACGTAAATTTCATAGCCGAATTCGAATGGACGGTAGTTCGGTTTGTACTTGGGAAACAACTCCTCGTACCACTTGAGAGACACATATTTCGTTTCATCCAACCTTGTGTTTGAGCATGATTTAGTCGTTAGTATGTTATTTATTCTTAAGCCTGATTTAGTCGTTAGCATGTCATTTATTTTTAAGCATGATTTAATCGTTAGTTTGTTATTTCCTTATGCATGATTTAGTTATTTGCTTTCGAATTAGGAATTTAATTTGAGTTTATGTCTAGGTTGTTATTTATTCGTATATGATAATTCAATATGCTCATGAGATTATTGTGTGTTATCGTGTGTTTTTCCGTTAAGATG
Organism: Zanthoxylum bungeanum; assembly: GCA_019454045.1. Taxonomy (NCBI): domain Eukaryota; kingdom Viridiplantae; phylum Streptophyta; class Magnoliopsida; order Sapindales; family Rutaceae; genus Zanthoxylum; species Zanthoxylum bungeanum. The sequence continues at coordinate 3,018 of SKCR01014784.1, forward strand.
ATTTACTTTGAAAGCATGCAAACTTAGATATAGGTTACCAAATCAGTTTTCAACCTCAGCACAATACTCTTTGAAATTTCAAATGTATCTAACTTGTGCTGCATTAGGTAAACATCAAAGTATATAATAATCTTCAATAAATGTCATGAAATATTCATGACTACTGAGTGGTTGATTAGCTATTAGCCCTTTTCTAATAATAGGTCTCTTGGACATCGATAATGCGGAATAGACTAGTATTACACTTGTGCGCATTGTGGGAGCATAACGACACAGTTCTCATATATTTGGGTGTAGGATACTCATGCAAGTGTAATAGGAGGTTGTGTTTCCCGATGGTACGAAAGACAGCTTCGCTCTAGATAGACCACTCGGAATTCCATTGGTAGTATGACTATGTGTCTATGGAAGTCCGAATCAGGGTAGGTGTATTTGATTTTAACCTGAGACTTGCACCGCTAACACTTGCAACAATCAATATACTTTGGTTTTGGTCGTCCAGGGCTTTAACAGGTTCTGTGTACGCCTCTTCTGGGTATATTGAGAATCGTAGTGTATTGGGTGTGATGTTGAGATGGAAGTATTCACTCCAGTCACAGTGGAGATGATGATCACGTGGGATACAGAACTGATGCTCTTATGTACTACAGTCATCGGGATATTATGACTAGGTCATGTTTATCCGATTATAGAGACTAGTTACCAGAGATCTGATATGTGCTTCGTACGGGGCAGACATGATTACAGCCCTAGGCCTTGCATGTGACATCCAATACTGGATCGAAATACGCAATACTACGTATACTACGTCTGATATAGATCACATATTCCAGTAAGAATATTTCTGGAGAATAGGGTATGCACGTTTGTGGGACACAGAAACTGGGTGACGCATAATGTCCCGGGCTCGCGGCCCGGTTGGCAGTACGGAGTAGCCCACGGGGGACTAAATCGAAGAATAATGGAGTCGCCACCCGGTGTGAACCGGGACAAAGATTTAAGGTCGCACTCACCCCTCGCAAGGGAAGACCTCAAACCATTGGGTTCAGAATGGTCCCTTACTTATGTCACTTGTAATAAAATGATTTGTGTAATAATCTTACCAAGCCTAAGCAACATATTTCGAAGGATAATTTACTCATAAGTTTGCATGCATAGGTACAAAGCTCATATCTAAGTTTACATATAACACATTTTCATGTTTGCATACAACCTATTTGTATATAATCTATGTCCGAATTCATACATAAAGATAATTGACATACGGAAGACATACAATCTCACATTGGTAAGCATAGAAGTGCAAACACATAGCATTCATACAAGCGTGCATATTAGGGAAGACACTTAAGCGCATAAGAGAAATAGATAACTAAAGAGGTAATACAAATGCATAAGGTAAATAGAGATAACTATATGCTAAGATAGACATGTCGTGCTGTGATGCAGGAGGACCTGTTTACCATGGGTGTTCGTGCGGCATTCGTATACGCGTTCGAACGGTAAACAGAAGGTTCGCGTTCGTATAGCGTTTGATAACGCGTTCGAACGTGACTAGACAGAAAACATGCGTTCGTGTGGCGTTCTGAAATGCGTTCGAACGGGGTTACAGCAATGACCTCTAAAATACAGTAAACAACATGACACATAAATGAATGGATGAATAGATGATATCTAATAAATAATAACGGGCTAAAAGCGCGGCAAAGCATCGTGGTAAAAATATTTTAACCTCTCAAAATAGAGGACCTTTAATCGCACTTACTAACCCCATGCGCAATCAACATAATACATATATAAAAAGTAAAGACAATGATATCGAACTTCATATACCCGATTGAACAAATCTTACATTCAACCGAATATACATCAACCGCGCGGCAAAGCATCGTGGTAAAGGATTTTAAAACCCCTCAAATAGGGGACCTTTAATCCAACTTACTAAGCCCATGCGCTCGATCACATCATGCATATAAATAATAACATAAATAATATAAGACTTCGTATACCCGATTGAACACATCTTACATTCAACCGAATATACATCAACCGGTGCGGCAAAGCATCGTGGTAAAGGATTTTAACCCCTCTCAAATAGGGGACCTTTAATCCAACTTACTATGCCCATGCGCTCGATCACATCATTACATAAAGAATAACATGCGGGAATCAAGTAGCGAATAATAACAAATCAAAATAACATAAAACAAAATATGCGCCATTTACTCAAGTGGTACGTGGAGTTCTATCCCGAGTACAGATCATACTACCGTCCATTCGAAAACGGCTATGAAATTTATCTCCGGTTTCCATCCTATATACCACAAGAGGCGACACATTTTATGTTTTACTCAAGGGCCACAACATACATCATTCCACGAAACATGCATTTACTATCTATTCAAGGGCCACAATCATGCATCATCAAAAACGACTCTAATGCGATAAAAACGAATAAAACAATTAAAAAGATATATGGAAATAATAGGAAAAGTACCTCAGGTCTAACCTTTTTATGTCGACTTTCGTACTCGCGTTTCACACGGCCGTCGGTAGGGCTATCACTCTGCAACTCTTCCATTTCACTGGATTAACGTCTTAGCTCGCTGTTTTGCTATTTTGGTCGCTGTTGTCACTCTGTTTTGCTGCTATTTCCTCGTGGTTTTTCTGGGCACTATTTCAGGTCTATTAGGATATTGTTTTTGGTGTTTCGGGGACTGTTTTTGCGCGGTTTCCAGATTGTTTTACTGGGCAGTTTCTGGGACATTTTAAGGGCTAATTGTTCACTGTTTTAGGTCTCAGTTTGGTGTATGGGCTGATTCACTGTTACTCGGTTTGTATCGGTTATTTGGGGGAGTGGTGAGGGCTGAATGGTGTGCGTTTTAGGGTTTCGTTTGTGGCAGTGAAGCGTTTTTACGCTGAAGGTTTAAAGGCTGTGAAGAGGGAGTTTGTTGTTGTCTATTTAGTGGGCAATGGTGCATCGGTTGATGAAGAGAGCTTGTGGTTGCTGTGTCAACGTGCGCAGATGTGTGGCAGTGTCTAGGCGTGTTTGGCTGATTTGCGTGGCTTATGAGGGCTGAAGGTGAGTGTCATCGTGGCGTGAGTGAATCATTTGCTTAGGGCTTATTGTTATTTCAGTCGGTGCATGGGCATTGTTTAAATGGATGGTTGCGTGAGTCTTGGTGGAGGGCTGTCGTTGATTGAGAGAAAAAGAGCCGAGTGTAATTGTGTGTACGTGTGGTCGAGTGAGGTTTTTGAGGGTTTATTATTTTGTTCTTTTGGTTTGCCGTGAATTCGAGAGATCCAAGGGTGTTGGTTTGTGTTTTTTTTTATAGTGGTGCAATTAGGGTAAGGGTTGTGCATGGAAAGGGATTTGTGTAATATCTAATTAGTGTCACAAAAGGAAAACATATATTTGATTGAGGGACTTGATTTGGTTTAATTAGGAATATGATATATTTAGTTTTGTGTTGATTAGGCATTTAATTTGTTAGATTAGGAAGTCAATATTTTTAATTGGTTATGATTGATTTTAATTAGGCATAATATTTCTTTAATTTAGTATATAATATTTTAAGTTAGGAAGTTACAATATTTTAATTTAGTATAATTATATTTTATGTCTTATTTAATTGGGTAAATGGTTTAATTATTTTATTTAATTCAATTACATTATTTAATTTAATATTTGATTTAATTTGGATGTATTTTAGGGTGATATGGGTGTGTGGGCCTAGATGATGGGCGTGGGCTTGGTGATGGTGGGTGTGGGCTTGGTGATGGTGGGTTAGGTGTTGTGTTGGCTAAATGAGTGGGTTTGGGCCAAGATTAAAAGGTTTGCGGGTTTTTTTGGGCCGAGCATAATTTTTAAAATGGAGGTCCAACAAGTGAACCCGAAGCTAAACACGTGAACTAAATCCAACAAAACGTCAATTCTTGACTATTCCCTTCCGACGTCCGTTTCCCGCGGCTTCCGTGACTTAAAAGATAGTGCCTCCCAATGAGACTCATCATCGGGTTTCACATGCAAAAATGCAATGCCTACAGTCGCCCCCACTTTGATGGGACTTGTGCAGTGTGTAACAGTGACAATCCTATCAAAGTCTATGCAATGCATTTTTACTTACCTGGCTCACCAGCTGCCACTTAACTTGCCATGTAGCTTCGAAATGAGTGATGAGAGGTGGTTCATTCTCGAACCGCCGAGTGGGTCTTGTTCTGAAGTTAAATTGAGTTGTATTGTGGGTTTTGTTCCCAATCTGAGTGAAGTGGTGATGTGGGTCTTGTTCCTAATTTGAGTTGAGTTGTGTTGTGGGTCTTGTTCCCGATTTGAGTTGAGATAAATGTCTTATTCCCTGAACTATGGGTTTGTTTGTTGGTTAATTCTAAGGTCCCAAGATCAAATCAAGACATGAAATAATGTGTGAACACACCAACGGAGGTAGCGGAATACTCACATTGATCGGTAGAGTCGATTTGAAGACAAATGGACCCAAAAAACGCACTGCCATGTAAGCCTACTGCATGCAGTCCACTGCCTACAAAAACAGAAAATTGAATGAGAAAACGGAGCTCCTAGCTTCGTCGGATGGATCCCGTCTCATGGTCGAACCTCCCTACCACCTTCGCAAGACTTGTAAGTGTGCTAGCACTTGATTTCTCACCATGAGAAACCACTCTTAGCTTCCCTAGCTCACGTTTTTCTGGTTCAAACCAGTGAGCATTGTGCCCATTTGGGCGTGAGAGAAGAGAGCATTTGAGAGAGATGAAATTGTTTGTGTTAAGTTAAAATGATTTACCAAAAATCAATTTATATTTATGCCATAATATTTATTAAATAAATAATAAAATTATGACACAAAACATGCAATGGCTTAGAGTGTCAAACACTCAATTTCCATGCAATAACATTGAGTGCATTCTACACTATCAACATGCAATGCATTATCAATAAAATAATACATACAATGACATGTGTCATGTGGGCCCCACACGTTTCCAAATGAAAGTGGGCCCACGTGCACTCACGCGTTCGGGTTCGATATTTCCGAAATACCGAGCTTACGTCGCGACGTTAATTCAATCGAATTTAAATAAATAATTGCGCCTGGCGAAATTATTATTTACGTCGCTAACGAATTAATTCTAAATTAACTCGTTTGCCCGAATTAAAATCTAATTTTAATTCCGCGTCGAAATCTAATTTCGTCTAATATATCGAATATATTAATACATCGATTAATTCCGAATTAATCGTTCTCTCTTTAGACGACATTTTATCCCGGATAAAACATCTCCGTTATTAATCCTAGATTAATTCTCTCTCTCTCTTCTTTATAATCCCAGATTATTCAAGAGTGCGAGTTGTGCGTCATCGGTGGATTATCGGGAAGCGACCCATGAGATCCCCGGATAAGTTGGCAGTAAATACGGTCGTCGGAGTATCCGAATCACGTACGTACCAAGTACTACGTTCTACCGATTTACGAGACAAGGTCGACTCCTAGCAAAGCACCAAGTTCCCAAGTTCTCCGGACATATTCATCAAAGAATATCTAGATCTGTATCAAGCGTAGTATACAATTGTATTGTGCGTATCGGCCCAGTATCGGATAATCACGTGCTAGGGCTGGGGCTGGATAAGTGTCTGCCCCGTCCGAAACACATATCGGATGTCTGGTAACTAGTCTCTATAATCGGATATTCATGACCTGGTCATAATATCACGATTGGATGCGCATCACTTAAGAGCACTAATACCGTATCCTGCGTGACATCATCTCCATTATGACTGGAGTGACACTTCCGTCTTGACATCACATCCAATACACTACGATTCTCTGATAAACCCAGAAGAGGTGAACACAGAACCAGTTAAGATCCCCCACCACCCAAACCAAAGTTTACCGATTGTCGTAAGTATTAGCGATGTAAGTCTCAGGTTAAGACTATACACACCTACCTTGATTTCGGCCTCCCATAGACACCTAGTCATAATACCAATGGGATTCCGAAGGGTCTATCCAGAGCGAAGCTGTTTCCCGTACCATCGGTGAAACACGACCTCCTATCGCACTTGCACAAGTATCCAATACTTATATATATGAGAACTATGCCGTTGTGCCCTCACAACGCGCACAAGTGCAATACTAGCCTATTCCGCATTATCGATGTCCAGTCTCGATAATACTACGGCTAGGGATATTTAATGATTAATCCTTCGTGGACTGATACTGTCTCATATCATCTCAATCCAGGAACTAATCATAGGGACCTCTCTTCATTTATATATCTATGGTGATCTAATCACAAATGATGAGAGTGCAATTTCCTTATTACATAGTTAATTTGCTACAACAACACAATGATCTGTGCAAATAGTGACGCTATGGGTCATATTATCCAACATTGTTCCCGATTTGAGTTGAGATAAGGGTCTTTTTCCATGAACTGTGGGTCTTGTTCCCGATTTCAGTTGATATAAGGGTCTTTTTCCCAGAACTGTGGGTCTTGTTCCCGATTTGAGTTGAGATAAGGGTCTTTTTCCATGAACTGTGGGCCTTGTTGCCGATTTGAGTTGAGACGAGGGTCTTCTTCCCTGAACTGTGGGTCTTGTTCCCTATTTGAGTTGAGATAAGGGTATTCTTCCCTGAACTGTGGGTCTTGTTCTCGATTTGAGTTGAGATAAGGGTATTCTTCCCAGAATTATGGGTCTTTTTCCCAGAGTGCCATACCCGGAAAAATTGATTCTGGTAATGATGTGGGTCTCACCCCAGAGTGCCGTACCCGGCAAAACTGATACTGATGTGTCTCCATATCCGGAGTGCCATACCCGGCAAAACTGATTCTGATAAGGGTGTGGGCCTCGCCCCCAGATTGATGTGGGCCTCGCCTCAAACTGTTACTTACATGGGCCTCGCCCCCTGGACTCATCCCCAAGAATGAAACTGATATGGGCCTCAAACCCTGAGATTTATCCCCGAAACTACTACTCATATGTTGCTGATTCTAGTTGGCTTGCCGCTTTCTCTTTTCATCTTTGAAACCTGTGAATACAGAAAAAAAAAACACAAAAAAAAAATGCAAAATAGGTTAAGTGTATGCATGCATGTATGAGTGAATTTTCTATTCCGTTGGGTTAGGTCTTATAACAATTCCTCTGGTGACCTTTCTTCCATTACTCAGGCAAAGTACAGCTTCAATCTGTCAACATTGATCGGCCTGGTGAACTCGTTCCCTTCCAAATCTGACAGTCTCACTGCCCATATTTCCCACTTTTTGAATGGCTATCTTATCTTTTCTGCTTGCTTCTTTCGAAGATTCCCCATGTTCTAAATATCGTTGAGTATCATAGTACCAATGTTTAATGCTTTTGTAAAATATACTCATGTTACAGGAAGAGGCTAGGCAAGTAAACGAAATGAATGTCTTTATTATCGTTGAGAAAAAAAACAGTTAGAACAAGCAAGCAAATCAATATCTTTATTTAAAAATGCTAGATCAAATAGACTAGGAGGAACAACTCCATCACAGCAGCACTACCTTTTCCTTGGCCTATGGTTCTTCGCTGTCATCCATGTAAGAAGCTTGGTGGTTGAGGGTTGGAGGACAAAGGTTTCGGGTAGGCCAGAGTGATCATGTAGGTGGGTGG
>SKCR01014785.1:0-10611 GCA_019454045.1 Zanthoxylum bungeanum
AATGATTTAATATATATTTTATGGAAAAATATATAAAGCTTATTGGAAAAGCTTTTCACTATCACATTACAACTTTCTTCTCTCTCTTTTCTCTCTTCTTCCTCACGCCAAACACACAAAATGTGGACTGTTTTTGAAGCTAAAATGGCGTGGACAAAGGGAAGCCAAGAGTGGTTTTTCATGGTGAGAAATCAAGTGCTAGCACACTTACTAGTCTTGCGAAGGTGGTAGGGAGGTTCACCCATAAGCCGGGATCCGTTCGACGAAGCTTGGAGCTCCGTTTCTCAACTCAAAATTCTGTTTTTGGAGGCAGTGGACTGTGCAGTTTGGCGCCCTTGGCAGTGAGCATTTTGGGCTTCATTCGTCTCCAAATCGACTCAACCGATCGATGTGAGTATTCCGCTAACTCCGTTGATGTAGTCACACATTGTTTTCATGTCTTGTTTGATCTTGGGACCTAGATAATTACCAACAGTTGGGTCGAGGTGCCCAGGGTCGAGGTGCCCCCGTTGTCGGTTGTAGTTCCGGGATGCGACTCATGGTCGAGGTGCCCACTACATCATCAGGTTGAGGGCGAGGTCCCTATTGTCAGCGGTGTTGGGTCGAGGTGCCCCCGTTGTCGGTTGTAGTTCCGGGATGCGTCCCAGGGTCGAGGTGCCCACTACATCATCATATTGAGGGCGAGGTCCATATTGTCAGCGGTGTTGGGTCGAGGTGCCCCCGTTGTCGGTTGTAGTTCCGGAAAGCGTCCCAGGGTCGAGGTGCCCACTACATCATCATATTGAGGGCGAGGTCCCTATTGTCAGCGGTATTGGGTCGAGGTGCCCAGGGTCGAGGTGCCCACGTTGTCGGTTGTAGTTCTGGGATGCGTCCTAGGGTAGTGGTGCCCACTACATCACCATCTTGAGGGCGAGGTCCCTTTGTTAGCGGTATTGGTTCGAGTTGTCCAGGGTCGAGGTGCCCCCGTTGTCGGTTGTAGTTACGGGATGCGTCCTAGGGTCGAGGTGCCCACTACTTCACCATCTTGAGGGCGAGGTCCCTATTGTCAGCGGTATTGGGTCGAGGTGCCCATGGTCGAGGTGCCCTCGTTGTCGGTTGTAGTTCCGGGAGGCGTCCCAGGGTCGAGGGCCCACTGTATCATCATAGTTCACATTCGGTGGTTCGGGAACAAAGCCCAGAGGTCGAGGCGCCTCTCCACCATATCTACTACATCATCAAATCGGTTCGAAGCAGCGGGCAAACCAGGTGGTAGCTGGCGAGCCAGGTAAGTGAAAATGCATCGGACGTACTTTGATAGGATTATCACTGTCACACACTGCACAAATCCCATCAAAGTGGGGGCGACTGTAGGCACTGCATTTTTGCATGTAAGTCCCGATGATGAGTCTCGTATGGAGACACTACCTCTTTGATTGTGAAAGCCGCGGGAAACGGACGTCGGAAGGGTAAAGTTGGAAATTAGCATTTGGTCGGATTTAACTCGCTGTTCGCTTCGCTTCGGGTTCGCTTGTTGGACCTCCGTTTTAAAAACACACCAAAACCAATCCGAAAATAATTAAAACCATTAAATCACATTAACAAATTAAGTGAAATCTAAATTAAATTAAATTAAAACCAATTATAACCAATTAAACCAAAACTAATTAAATTAAAATTAAATTTAATAACTAATTAAAATCCAATTAAACTAAATCTAATTATTAAACCTAATTAAATTAAATCAATCACCTAATTTAAATAATTCCCCACCAAAAATACATTATAATTTCCCCTTTAAAATTAAATAAAATCCATCCCTAATTAATTGATTTGTTTCCTTTTAAAATCCAGGCACAAACCCTAGTCATGCACTACTATATAAACATAACACAATCTAACCCTAGATCTCCTTCTCTCTAAAAAAAAACTCACGACCTCCTCTCCCTTTGACGATCCCTCACTCGAAAACAACACAAAAACCCTAATACAGACTCACGATCAACAAGCCACAAAGCTTCACGCAACAATAAACTCCCTTGACTCAGCCAAACAAATAGATAGCCCTAACCCTTCACTCGGTAGCCACCAAGAGTCCCCACGCAGCACCTCCAACCCTCTCCTCAATTGATCCAGCGCACAGTCACTCACGAAAACCTGCCATTCACGCACTCAAAACCTTCAGCACCCTCACTTCACGACCTCACGCACTGCCCAACCCCCCACTCACTGCCTCTGTCTCACGCCATAGCTTCCCTTTATTCAACAAGACTCACGACACTCATCAAGAAAGAATAACCATAAACCCTCCACAAACGATCAGACCAGCCCTCACTCGTAGTCCCCTTCTCCACGTAGAATCAACAAGCAACACACCCTAACAACCTCTCGCCTCTCGCATCGACAACCCCTACATTGCCTCACGCATCAACAGCCCCCCTCACATTGCCTCATGCATCAATAGCCCCTCACGACATAGCCACTGCTTCACGCTCTCCTCTCACGTAAAACCCTAATGACCCTCTCAGCACCAGGCCATACAACTGCACTCACACACTGTTGACCTAGATACGCCCATCTCCTCTCACTCTTCATGCAGTTCACGTCCCCTAAAGAAAACAGACCATAGCCCTTCAACAAAATCCCCTACGTGAACATCTCTCATTCTCTTGCACATCGAACACCATCTGCCATGCCGAGCACAAAGGGAACAAATACAAGCCGAATCAAACCTTAAACCACCAGCTACAAACGAAACACGACACCTAGAAACCTGCCGAGCACCCAGCCAAATGTGACCAGTGAGCAGAACCCTAGAGGCTTCACGTAAGCAAAACACAAGCAAAAGAAAGCAACCCATAAGTCGAATCCAGCAAGCCAATCCTCACGCCTAACAACACTCAAACAGCAAGCAGTTCATGCCTGAATAAACCCCTCAACATAGCCCCAAAATCACGCCAAAACAGACCCTGAACTGCCTCACACAACACCCCCAAAATCCCCCTCAAACTCACGCCAAAACACAGCCCCAAACCTGCCAGTAGTCTACGCCCAAACCGCCCACTGCACAGCCCTTCACTGCCGAGAATAACCCTCATCCACTGCCCTCTATTTCCGCACAAAAACCCTTCCATATAGTCGCACATCACACTGCATTATACACCCAAAATAGTTCAGAAACAGACCCAAAATGCACAAAAAACTGCCCAGAATTCCTCTTAAAGATCACCAAAATCGCAGCCCCTTAACCCCTAAAACATACACCAAAACAGTCCCTAAATTGTCTTAAAACAGTGACCAGAAAATACCTTGAAAAACAGCAGCAAAACGGAGTGAAAACAGAAGCCCGAATAGCGGAACAGCGAGGAAAAGCATTGGATTAGTGAACCAGAAAATTTGCGAAGCATCTACCCTTCCGACGGCCGTGACGCGCTTTCGAGAGACGACAAAAGAGGTTAGACCTGAGGGCCCTTTTATTTATTACTTATCTTCTTTATTTTTGTTTTATTTATTTTGATATATAATTGCATGAGAGTCGTTTGAGGCATGATGTGATTGTTAGACGAGCGGGATATGTGTTCCCTTTTGTGGTATATCGGATGGAAACCCGGACGTAAATTCTATAGCCGATTCCGAATGGACGATAGTTTGGTCTGCACTCGGGATACAATGCCACGTACCACTTAAGATACACGTATCTCGTCTCATCCAAATTTGTATTTGAGCATGTTATAGTCTTTAGGTTATTCGTTTATTATTTAAAGCATGGTTTAATTTAGTTTGTTATTTATTTGTTAAAGCATATTTAGGTTGTTCCTTATGCATATTATTAGTTTACGATGTGTTAGGATAATGATTTATACATGTTGATTTAATGGTTCAATATGCTCGTTGTGTTACATTGCGTGGAGTTATTTGGATGAAGGCATGTTAGATCTAAGTACCCTTGAGCATGATTATTGAGTAGACTTGGTTGATTCATTGCACAAATTATATCATCACAAGTGACATAAGTAAGGGACCATTCCGAACCCAACAGTTTGAGGTCTTCCCTTGCGAGGGGTGAGTGCGGCCTTAAATCTTTGTCCCGGTTCACACTGGGTGGCGACTCCATGTTATTTCGTACGTCTCATCTAGGCCGCGAGCCTAGAACAGCGTCGCCCAGGTCCTGTTGTCTACAACAACCTCCTATCACACTTGCATAAGTATCCAATACTTAATTTGCTTGGAGCATGATTTTATCAAATTGATTGTTTAAGTATGCTTAGTTTATGATAACTTAGAGTTATGCATGATTAATTTTATGAAAAATTGATTAGATTAATTTTCCCCAAATTTAATGGCTTGGCCGAATGTGATGGAGCCCTAATCTCATGGTGATTTTTGAATTTTAGACCATTGGATGTGTTTAAAATGCATGAGTATGTTGATTTGTGATTTAATTGGATTGAAATCAAAATCGGATATAAAATGCCCATATTGCCGTGACTTAAAGAAGCATGTTAGAGTTGATTTTGCTTCAATTATGTTGGACATGAATTGAAAATGATTAAGCTTGATTAATTAATTAAATTACCCGCTCCAGCTGTCAGGAAGAGATTGCAAGATCAAATCTATAGAAGTCTCAGCCTTAAAGGTTATGCCTAGCTGAACCAGCTGTTCGATGTCAGCAATCATCTGCGACAAATGGTGCTCGATAGATGTACCCTCTGACATTCGAGAGCGAAAGAGCTTCTTCTGCAATTCATACATTTGCAATCTAAGGTTAGATCGATGAAGGTCCTTCAATTTTTCCATCATAGTATAGAGATCCAATCCCATGTTCTGGCGACGAAATTGAGGGATCATTGTAGCGAGCATGACAGATTGAGCAGTTGAGTTGTCATCGCTATGAGTCTTCCAAAGCTCAAGCTCAAGCGGCTGGTCAATTTCGGGCTAAGGCCTGAGAGGTCTCTCTATCGTATAGAGCATCTTCTCGGCCCCTGACCGGCGTAAACAAACACGTATAACGCAAGCGCACGTATCGTTCAAGTAGTATAAAAATATCGATCCCACGAGGACTTAATATCTAATCTATTAATTTTATGAGGTCAAATGATTACTAGTATCTAACAGGTTGTTTGATTGATTTGAAATGGTGACGATTCTAAATTTAAAAAAACAAGTAAATAAAATTGTTCGAAGTAGGTTTTAAGAAAATTCAATATTAAAAACTATCTAGGGTTGTGATTTCTTCCAATATCATTTTAAAGATGAAGTGGTTATCTTAAAGTTGGGTAATATATTGATTTATTAACCTAGAACACTAAATTATGTGTAAGCCTCTGTCGATGGTCAGACACAAATACCCAGTTTACCCCATTGAACCATATGTCTATGTCAACCAAATTATCTGGATTCATTAAGTTAAAGTTCCAATTATGGCTACCCCCCCCCGACAGGTATATGTCTATCCTGTAAGGAAATCTATTAAAGGGTTATCTATCCTCAAGGAAGATCGTGGACTATTGAGTCTAAGGTCTTAAACTTAAAATCCCTATGTCTAGTTCATTTTAAGTTTCCCAGTTCAATTTTATTAATGGCCAGTTAATGAAAAAACATTAAGATTAAGACCCAATAAATAAATCTTTATATTACCCAAGCTATAATCTACCCCTTATAAACCGGTGATATTGGATTTCATCACAACCCCAGATAACTGGCTTAATTATGACACATATTTACGGGTAGTAAAAAAAACTTAAATAAAATAAAAGACATAAAGTAAAATACTAAAAATTAAATACTGAAAATAAATACTGAAAAGTAAATGCTGAAAGTAAATGCTGAAATTAAATACTGAAAATTAAATGCTGAAAGTAAATTACTGAAAGTAAATTGCTGAAAATAAATTGCTGAAAGTAAATTGCTGAAAGTAAATTAATTACTGAAAAGTAAAAACTGAAAATTAAAGAAAGAAAAGTACTGTGCGTAAAAGTAAATTGCGGAAAGTAAAAACTGAAAAGTAAAGAAAAGAAAGTGCGAAAGCGGAAATTAATTACTGAAAGCTATAAATAAACAAACAAGATACAATCTTCTTAGTATTCTTAAGGAATTCCTTAGAAGAAAGTATGCATTTTACAAATGAAATGGCTTGGTATTTATAGGCAAAGTTTTGCCTCCATCAAATCATCCAACCAAATCAATTATTATTGCTCCACTAATTGCTCCACCAAATCCATTATTAATTACTCCACTAATCTCTTATCATGTTTGGTGATGATTTGATAATTTTTATTATTTATTTATTAATTTATTTTTTGCTTTGAAAATGATTGAAAGCGACTTTAATAATTACACACAACACACTTTTGGATGGTTCATCAATTTCGGGCATGAAATATTTAGAATTCGAAATTATTTTGTCTTTCAAAGCTGTAGATCTTTGAGTCTTCTTTAATCTGGAACTTGAATCAGCTCAATCCAATATCAGAGTAAAAAGTTATGCCCAAACTACGACAGATACGCAAAACTGGAATTTCCAAAACTGCACTTCGTCAAAAACGCCCTTTCAAGTTTCCAATCTCCAAAATTAAAATATCAAGTCCAATAATTGCCCTTATTTGACCCATATTTCGTCCTAAATGATTTCATTGAGATCCGATATTATTTTATCTGCAAAATAAACTAAAACACATCAAAACGTTCATCAAACCCGAGAAACTAAACAAAATATTAAGTTAAATGGGCGGTAAATATTGATATATTTTCCGCTCATCACAACCCCAAACCTAACATTTTGCTAGTCCTCGAGCAAAACAATAAAATAAAATACAAGAAACAATTAAAATACCTAAAAGCCACTTTCGTAGGGATCACGGTTGCATTTAGCATATGCAACAAGCCTTTAAACCCCTAGGTGTCCCTAGTGGACGAGTTATAGTCTCGTGAGGGCTTACAACAACGATACCCACAAACGTTTTACAAAAGTAAAAAGGTAGTGAAACTAATGCACCAAAAGCAAAAAGACAAGAGAAAAGAGAATAAATAAGTTAGTAACTAATCAGGTGAACTTCTACTTCAAATCAATAGTTATTTTGTTTCATTCTAAATTACCGAATAAGTAAATTCTCCGATTATTTTTACCATTCTCCATATACACAGTCGACAAAATATTAATCAACTCATTTTTGCCCACAACAGTCATAAGTGTAGTTGATAAGAGTAATATTTTTTTCAATCCTTTTTGTAGCAATGGAATAATTTTTTAGATTTTTTCTTTGATTTTTCTCTATTTTTTATTTATATACAATAGCTTCCTTCTCATATGTAGCGAGTGTTGGGTCTGGCTCCCAAACCAGTTGGCTTTAGAGCACCAGGTGTTAAGACCCCTACGAACTTAATGTTGGAAATTCTAATCCATACCCCAAGATCAAAAGAGCAACCAAATATATATAAATGAATGAACAATATTGAAGTATGGCGGAATCATACTCACAAAGATCGGAATGCGGATGCGTTGATGAAACGAAAAACTTTTCCTTTGTGCAGTGAGGTTTCGGCCAAGGTGAAATGAGATGCTCCAAGCTTTGTTTGATCCTTCCAAGCTCAAAGATTAGTTTCCCATAACACCTTTGTATGATCCCTTGATGGTGCTAGCCTTGTGTGTGATTTTATGTTCCAAACAAACACAATTTCTTCAAGTTTTTGCAACAAAAACAGAAAGTGGAGAGGGCTGTGAAACTTCACAGTTTCGGTCAAGAGGAAAGAGAGGAGAGTGAGTATTTTGATTTCAAAAATCAATTTTTTATATTCGTGTCATAATTATTGTCAAACATATACCAAACCTTTGGTAGGTGTATGACACAAATCCATCACCATGCTTTGCCTTTGAGTGTTATACACACTATCACCTAAACCCATCACACAAAAGTGAATTTAATGACAAGTGTTATGATGGTTGATGTGACATGTGGGCCCCACTCGATTCCAAATGCGAGTGGGCCCGCAAACATTCCCTGCTCGGGCTCGTTCGATAATTCCGAATTAACGAACTTTCGTCGCGACGTTATTTAATCGAATTTAGTAAATAATTATGCCAAGCAAAATTACTATTCACGTCGCTAACGAATTAATTCTAAATTAACTCGTTTGCCCGAATTAAAATCTAATTTTAATTCTGCGTCGTCGAAATCGAATTTCGTTTAATATATCGAATATATTATTTTAACGATTAATTCTAAATTAATCTTTCTCTCTCTTTGAATAGTACTTTATCCAAGATAAAGTCTCTCCGCAATTAATCCTAGATTAATTAAGTTCGAATCATACGTCATCGGTGAATCTTCGGGAAGCGACCCAAGAGACCTCTAGATATGTTGGCAGTAAATCCGGTTGTCGAACTATCCGAACACGTACGTACCAAGTACTACGTTTTTACCGATTTACAAGACAAGGTTAGCCTCTAGCAAAACGCCATGCCTACCCAATTCTCTAGAAATATTCTTACTGGAATATAAGATCTGTACAGGCGTAGTATACCGTAGTATAGTGTATAGCAATCCAGTATCGGATGATCACATGTAAGGCCTGGGGCTGGAGATGTGTCTGCCCCGTACGAAACATATATCGGACATCAAGCAACTAGTCTCTTTGAATCGGATAATCCTGACCTTGTCATATTATCCCGATGGTTGCAACCATTATAGAGTACTAGTTCTGTATCCTGCGCGATCATCATCTCCATATGTCTGAAGTGATACTTCCGTCTTGACATCACACCCAATACACTACGATTCCCGATAAACCTAGAAGAGGTGTACACAGAACCTGTTAAAGCCCTGGACGACCAAAACTAAAGTCTACCGATTGTCGCAAGTACTAGCGATGCAAGTCTCAGGTTAGACCATATGCACCTACCCTGAAGCGGACTCCCATAGACACGCAGACATACTACCAATGGGATTCCGCGGGGTCTATCCAGAGCGAAGCTGTTTTCCGTACCATCGGTAAAACACAACCTCCTACCGCACTTGCATAAGTATCCTATACTTAAATATATGAGAACTATGCCGTTGTGCCCTCACAACACGCACAAGTGCAGTACTAGTCTATTCTGCATTATCGATGTCCAATCTCGATAATACTACGACTAGGGATATTTAATGATTAAACCTTTATGGATTGATACTGTCTCATATCATCTCAATCCGGAACTAATCATAGGGACTTTTACCATTATTTATCAAAGTAAGTAAATTACAAAACGGTAAAAGGCAATTTCATTACTACATAGTCAATTTTGTACAATAATACAATATCATTTACAAAACAGTGACGCTATGGGTCATACATGTCTAACAATCTCCCCCACTTGGCCTATAGCCAGTCACTCAAGCATCTAATACCTGAACTATGTACATGTCGCTCAAACCTTTCCCGAGGAATTGCTTTCGTCAGCGGATCTGCAATGTTGTCCTCTGATGCGATCTTTTCGATCTTCACATCGCCACGATGTATGATCTCTCGAATCAGATGGAATCGTCGAAGAACATGTTTGGATCGTTGATGAGACCTTGGTTCCTTAGCCTGCGCTATAGCCCCGCTATTGTCACAATACAATGGAACAAGCTCAGCTGCTAACGGAACTACTCCTAATCCAATTAGGAATTTTCGGATCCAAACCGCCTCTTTTGCTGCTTCAGCTGCTGCGATGTACTCTGCTTCAGTTGTTGAATCGGCAACAGTATCTTGCTTGGAAGATTTCCAGCTCACCGCTCCGTTATTCAAACAAAATATGTACCCGGATTGCGACTTAAAGTCGTCTCTGTCGGTTTGAAAACTTGCATCGGTATACCCAGATACCTCAAGTTCTCCATCTCCATAGATTAAGAAAGCATCCTTAGTTCTTTTAAGATACTTAAGGATACTCTTAACCGCCATCCAGTGATCTTTACCTGGATCGGCCTGATATCGACTGCACATGCTCAAAACATGGGACACATTAGGTCGTGTACATATCATGGCATACATGATCGATCCGACTGCCGAAGCGAACGGAGTCCGACTCATGTTGTCTCTCTCATCTTGTGTTTTAGGACACATGTCCCTAGATAGATAGACGCCATGTGATGTTGGCAACAGTCCCCTCTTGGACTGATCCATGTTGAATCTCTTCAACACCTTATATCATATATGTACTCTGGGAGAGTCCAAGTAGCTTTCTAGATCTATCCTGGTAGATCTTTATTCCTAGAATGAAAGCTGCTTCTCCCAGATCTTTCATGGAGAATTTCAATGAAAGCCAAGCTTTCACCGACGTTAACATGGGAATGTCATTGCCTATTAGCAATACATCGTCGACATAAAGGACAATAAAAGTCAGTGCACTCCCACTCACCTTCTTATATACACAAGGATCATCTACGTTTTGAATGAAATCATATTCTTTTATGACCTCATCAAAACGTTGGTTCCATGACCTCGATGCTTGCTTCAGTCCATAATGGACCGATTTAACTTACAAACCTTGTTTGCAAGTCTAGGTGCGATAAAACCGTCAGGCTGTTGCATATAAACATCCTCCGAAAGGTTTCCGTTAAGGAAAACGGTTTTAACGTCCATCTGCCATATTTCGTAATCGTAATATGCAGCTAT
>SKCR01014786.1:0-10633 GCA_019454045.1 Zanthoxylum bungeanum
GAAGTGGTGGGAAACGGACGTCGGAAGAGAAAATTCAAAAATCAATACCTTGTTGGACTTAATTCGTTTGCTTAGCCTCGGGTTCGCTCGATGGACCTCTGTTTTAAATTTATCCTCGGCCCAAAACCCCCACAACCCACACCAAGCCACACACCCAAGCCTACACACCACCAATCCACACGCCCAAGCCCACCAAAGAACCAAACTCCACACGCCCAGGCCCACCAAATCCCATCCAAAAATATCCAACACATTAAACACATGTTAAAATCTAAATAAATCACCTTTCTAATTGATATAAATCACATGCTTAATTAAATAAATCAAATCAAATCTCATAAATCCCTTTCCTAAACTAAAACAAATCACCTTCTAAATTGAAGAGATCTTTTCCTTATAACACACTAATTGAATATACCCCATGATTGCATTATTTCTTTCCTACCTTAATAAGGACAAACCTAACATTTTCTTATAAAAAGGAGCACAAACCAAACCCTTAACTGCCTAGCACACTCACGCCCAAGACAAAAAGAATAGCACCCATTACCATGAAACACAGCCCCCAGAATCAATCCTATTGCTGTGAAACACAGCCCCCAAAATAGCCCTCCATTGTCGCAAAAATAGTCCATCAAACAGCCCTCCATCACTGAAAATCATAGCCCTGAAAAAGCCCTCAATCACCGAAAATCACAGCATCAAACATTCCTCCATCACCGAAAATCACAGCCCTGAAACCCCTCAAATCACAAAAAATCACAACCCCAAATAACAATAAAACAGCAGCCCTGAAAACCCTCAAATTACCGCAAAATATAGCCCCAAACTACACCTTAAGTCACCGAAAATAGCCCCAAAACTGCACCCCTAAGTCACCGAAAACAGCCACCAAAAATCCCCCTGCATTACCGTAAAAACTGCAACCAAAACAGTCCCCAAATCGCAAAAACAGTCACCCAAAATAGCCCCAAATTACCGCAAACAGTAACAAAAAAACGACTAGAAATAGCAACAAAAACAGAGAAAATAGTGAAGCAACGAAGGAAAATATTGAACCAGTGAACCAGAGGAGTTGCGGAGCATTAACCCTTCTGACGGCCGCGTAACGCACTTCCAAGAGGTGACTTAAAAGGTAAGACCTGAGGGCACCCTTTTATTTACTCTCGTTCATCTTTTTTCAATTATTTATTAGTATTTCTTCGCATGCATATTGTTGGTTCATGTATGTTATTTTGTTGGATGAATGATTTTGTGCTACCTCTCGTGGTATATCGGATGGAAACCTAGACGTAAATTCTGTAGCCGAATCCGAATGGACGTAATGCGATCTGAACTTGGGATACAACTTCACGTACTACTTGAGAAACGCGCATATTTCATTTTATGTAATCTTGTGTTTATCCCTGGTTCATTAGAAATAGCACGTATTCTCCATGCATGATTTAGTATTTCTCTTCGCGTTAGGAACTTAATTGATCTCTTCAATGTTTATGTTTAGACAATTATTATTTATTCATATTTCAGCATCTATCAACTTATGTGTTCATGAGATTGTGTGCTTGTTTTTATTTTATTTACTTCTATGCATGCAAACTTAGATGTAGGTTTTACTATTATGTATGCAAACTTAGATGTAGGTTTTACTCTTATGTATGCAAACTTAGATATAGGTTGTATGCAAACTTAGATATAGGTTGTATACAAACTTAGATATAGGTTATTCTTGCATGTGTATGTTGCGTAGACTTGGTTATATTATTGCGTGAATCCGTTCATTACAAGTGGCATAAATAAGAGACCATTCCGAACCCAACGGTTTGAGGTCTTCCCTTGTGAGGGGTGAGTGCGGCCTTAAATCATTTCACAGTTCACACTGGGTGGCGACTCCATTATTCTCCGGTTTAGTCCCCCGTGGGCTACTCCGTACTCCCGACCAGGTCGCGAGCCTGGAACAGCATCGCCGATTTTTGTGTCCTACAATATGCTTCCCATCTAATTTTCTTATAAATTTGCAAACATGGCCTTTTAAAGTCAGATTCCCGAGACTGTATTGTTGTCTTTCTTTTTAAAATTGTGTATGTAACTTACGAATCTCACAATGGACATATCCACTAGGATGCGTCTCAAGAGTCATTGATACATCATCTAAAGACTCCTTACTCAAGCCATCTCCAATGAATTGAATTTTATCTTCGCGATTATCAAACACCATTCCTCGAGAACGACAACGAGTGTTGCACGTGTAGCGTGCACATTTATAACAAACTCCTAATTGTTTAGCTCTTTATTTTTTAGCATAGGTGTTTTTCCCTAAACAAGACATGTAAGAAATGAAAGAGTTAGATGACTCACCTGCCAAGCGAACTTTTGCTTCAATTACCCAACGAATATCACTAGGAATACAATGAATCATAAGAAGCCTCATTCTTTCTGTACGTGCTTTGTAAATTTTTTTCATAGCATTTTAGGGAAGATAATGAAAATATTTGCGGAGTTTTGTGAGAGTTTCTTCTATTCTTTAGTTGTAGAGTATCAGTAATTTTAGGAGACTAAAATAACCGACTTTGAGTCCCAGAGTACCGTTATCCGCTGCTTAATAGGGGTGTAAAAAAGGAAAAGCCAAAAATGCTGCAAATTAAGAAAAAATAGAAATTAGAAAAATATTAAACAGAAAAGAAAAGAAACTACATCAATCACGATATACTGGGTTTGAAAGGAGAAAAAACTCTTGAAAATTTGAACACTCTAAAAATGGTTTGAGACGTTGTCCATTCACTTTAAATACATCATTATTCATATGATTCTCAATGCCAATAGCCCCGTATGGATAAACATATTTTATAATGAATGGGCACTCCATTTGGATTTCAATTTTCTAGGAAATAAATGAAGACGATAATTATAAAACAAAATCTTTTGACCAACATCAAATATTTTTCGTTAAATTCACCTATCATGAAAGGTCTAGTCTTAGCTTTAAGAATTTTCGTATTCTCATATGAATCATTCCTTAACTCTTCAAGTTTATTTAATTATAATTTAAATTCGTGGCTGGTTTTTTCAAGGTTTCAATTGAATTTTTTAATAGCCTAATATGCTTTATCCTCAAGTTCTACAAGCAAATGACAAGGTTTTCCATAAACTAGATGATATGTGACATTCCCAAAGAAGTTTTGAAAGCTGTTCGGTATGCCCAAAGTGCATTAGTTAGTCGAAGAGACCAATCTTTGTGATTTGGGTTAACCGTTTTTTCTAAAAATTTGTTTAATTTACCTATTCGCTAGTTCAACTTGACCATTCCTATGAGGGTGATATGAGGTGGAAACTTGTGTGTGACTCCATACTTATTCATTAGGACTCAAAGGGTTTGTTACAAAAGTGTTTACCTCCATCACTTATAATGGCCCGAGGGATTACAAATCAACTTAAAATATTTTATTTTAAAAATTTGATCATAGTTGTGTAATCATTGTTCCTACAAGGAATCACCTCGACCCATTTTGAGACATAATCGACTGCACATAAAAAATATAAAAATCCAAATGATGGTGGAAATGGGCCCTGAAATCTATCCCCCAACAATCAAAAAATTCTGTGACAATGATTAGATTTAAAGGCATCATGTTTCTTTCTGAAATGGATCCCAAACTTTGATAGTTTTCACAAGTTTTACTGAAAGCTCGTGATGGTAGGCCAATAAAATTCACACTGTAAAATTTTTACAGCGGTTTTCTTAGATGAAAAATGACCTTTATATGCTTCTAAATGACAAAACTGAATAACACCACTTATGTCACTATCTGATATGCATCGTCGAAAAATCTAATCAGAGCAACACTTAAATAGATATGGATAATCCCAATAGAATCTTTTGACTTCGGTCAAAAATTTCCTCACGTCTTGTTTGTTGGATAATATGACCCATAGCGTCACTATTTGTACAGATCACGGTGTTGTTGTACAATTAACTATGTGACAAAGGAGATTGCACTCTCATCGTTTGTGATTAGATCACCATAGATATATAATGAAGAAAGGTCCATATGATTAGTTCCTGGATTGAGAATGATATGAGACAGTATCAGTCCACGAAGAATTAATCATTAAATATCCCTAGCCGGAGTATTATCGAGACAGGACATCGATAATGCGGAATAGGCTAGTATTGCACTTGTGCGCGTTGTGAGGGCACAACGGCATAGTTCTCATATATTTAAGTATTGGATACTTATGCAAGTGCGATAGGAGGTTGTGTTTCACCGATGGTACGGGAAACAGCTTCGCTCTGGATAGACCCCTCGGATCCCATTGGTATTATGACTATTGTCTATGGGAGTCCGACATCAGGTTAGTGTTGGACAATATGACCCATAGCGTCACTATTTGTATAGATCATAGTGTTGTTGTACAAATTAACTATGTGACAAGGAAATTGCACTCTCATCATTTGTGATTAGATCACCTTAGATATATAAATGAAGAGAGGTCCATATGATTAGTTCCTGGATGAGATGATATGAGACAGTATCAGTCCCCGAAGGATTAATCATTAAATATCCCTAGCCCGAGTAGTATTATCGAGACTGGACATCGATAATGCGGAATAGGCTAGTATTGCACTTGTGCGCGTTGTGAGGGCACAACGGCATAGTTCTCATATTTGGGTTGGATACTCATGCAAGTGCGATAGGAGGTTGTGTTTCACCGATGGTACGGGAAACAGCTTCGCTCTGGATAGACCCCTCGGAATCCCATTGGTATTATGACTATGTGTCTATGGGAGTCCGACATCAGGGTAGGTGTGTATGGTCTTAACCTGAGACTTGCACGCTAATGCTTACGACAATCAGTATACTTTTGTTGAGGTCGTCTAGGACTCTAACCGGTTCTGTGTACGCCAATGCTGGGTATATTGAGAATCGTAGAGTATTGGGTGTAATGTCAAGACGGAAGTATCACTCCAGTCATAGTGGAGATGATGTCACGCAGGATACGTTATTAGTGCTCTTAAGTGCTGGCCGGCCATCGGGATATTATGACAAGGTCATATATATCCGATTATAGAGACTAGTTACCAGACATCCGATATGTGCTTCGGACGGGGCAGACACTTATCCAGCCCCAGCCCTAGCACGTGACTATCCGATACTGGGCCGATATACACGATACTTGGTATACTACGCTTGATATAGATCTTAAATATTCTTAGAGAATATGACCGGAGAATTGGATAGACTTCGTGCTTTGCTAGAAGCCGATCTTGTCTCGTAAATCGGTAGAACGTAGTACTTGGTACGTACGTGATTCGGATATTCCGACGACCGTATTTACTGCCGAATTATCCGGGGATCTCATGGGTCGCTTCCCGATAATGCACCGATGACGCATAACTCGCACTCATTAATAATCTGGGATTATATAGAAGAGAGAGAGAATTAATCTAGGATTAATTACGGAGATATTTTATCTAGGATAAAATATCATCTTAAGAGAGAGAATGATTAATTTGGAATTAATCGGTAAATTAATATATTGGATATATTAAACGAAATTAGATTTCGACGTGGAATTGAAATTGGATTTTAATTCGGGCGAACGAATTAATTTAGAATTAATTCGTTAGCGACGTGAATAGTGAATTCGCTAGGCGTAATCATTTAATTACGATGCGACGGAAAACTCGCTAATTAGGAATTAGCGAACCCGAGCCCGAGAGTGTGATTGCGAGCGCATTCGTATTTCGAATTCGAGTGCGGCAACGCAAGTCACATCAAGCGTCAAATCACTCGTCACATCAAGCGTCAAATCAAAAGTCACTTTGAGTGATTGATTGATTGATTGATGGATATGATTGATTGAGTAATAGACACTCAACATGTCACTTGATAAAGTAACATTGAATAGTAGATGGAAGTAGATGAAATAGTGTTAGTTGGTAAGACTTTTACCAATTTTAATTCTTTAATGAATTTTTGGTAATTGTTTAATGTATTTTTTGAAAAATATATAAGGCATTTTGGAAATGCTTTACTAACCTAATTAACACATTTTCTCTCCATCTCTCCTTCTCTCTATCTCACGCCCAAGGGGCTTCTCTTCTCTTCATACACAGCTCACAGGCGTGAGCTTTGGGGAGGCAATGAGTGGATTTTTCATGGAAAAATCTAAGTGCTAGCACACTTGCGACTATGCGAAGGTGTTAGGGAGTTCACCCATGAGGCGGGATCCGTTCGACAAAGTTTGGAGCTTCAAAATTGGATCCAAAACTGCCCAACCAGTGAGCAAATTCTGCAGCAGTTCAGGCGTGAAAACAGTGGGGTTTTTGGCTTGATTCGTCTCCAAAATCGTCTCAACCGATCGATGTGAGTATTCCGCAACTTCGTCGATATGTATTCGCAATGTTTTTCATGCTTATAATCGATCCGGGACCTAATAAGAAACTAACAATGGCATCAAGAGCCTAGGTTTGAGCATGAAAATTTTAGGGCTTAAAATTAGGCAAATTGAATTTGAGCATGATTTTGTGAATTGGATTGATGAATATGCTTAAATGTGTTTGTATTGAAAGTTGATTGGATCAATTTCATGAAAATTGATTTGGAATAATTTTCCCCAAAAATGTTACCTTGGCCGAAAGTTTAGGGTATTTTGAAATTCTTGGAATTTTTCATTTTGATTCATTGGATGAGTTGTAATGATGTTGGATGATGTTAATTTAAGATTGAATTGGATATAATTTTGAATTGAACAAAATCCCAAAATACTTTATGGTGGCCGAATGTAACATGCCCTATAATGTCTTGGATTTTTTGATTTTGTGACATTGGATGTGTATGAAATCAAATTGGATGTTGATTTAATGTCGATTGTGGGTTCGATTGGATTGAAACCAAATCGGACACAAAATCACTCCTTGGCCGAGAGCTTAAAAGCATGTAATGGGTTTGATTTTTTCATTTATGTGTTGGACATGTGATGATGATAATGAGCATGATTAATTGGACTAATTTCATGTTTTGGAAATATTGATTTGGGTGATTATCATGTAATGCACTTTAGGTAATTAAATTGCGGAATTGGATTCATGTAATTTAGTTATTTAGGCCTTAAATTGGATTTGGGCTATAATGTTGTAAATGGGCTTATTGGGCTTTGTTGTACAAAGTTGGATTTAGGCCAAATGGATTGGATCCAATTGGGCCCAAAACCACTACCATAAAGCCCAAATGCAACTTATAAACCTTTAAAGTTTAATTGGGCCTAATGGGCCTAAATTGATTTCTGGGCTTATGGGGTAACTCCTTGATTGGACTTTGGTTGCCGAAGCCCATGCCTTAAAGAAATTAATTAAAGCCATTAGACTTGAATTGAATTGACGTTGGACGTTAATCGGCTTTGAGACCCGAAGCGATTAAATTTGGAATTTAAGTCGTTAAAGGTTTATTAAATAAAGTGTAATATTCAATTTGGAATTGAATAGTGAATTAGTATTAAATACATGTTAAATTGGATTTAATGATGTAGTTTAATTTAATTCATGAATTCGTACTTTGAGTACTTATTCGCAAAAACGAGTTTGACTCGAGCAAAATCAAATCGTTGTTTGAACATTGGATGATCACATAATTATCAGATTAAATAATTTGATTAGATTGATTGATAGCATGCTTATGTGTGAATACGTGGTTGTGATGAATGAATAATGTATATCGGATGGATATTAGTCGGGTGGGGCAATTTTGGAAATTGTTGTAATAAATTCGATTTATTAAATTGGACCTGCGTGTCCAGCCTTATCACCTTTATTCTCTTTGTATTCTCTTCTCACCTATTCCCCTCAATGTAAATGAGGTTTCTTTAGAAGTGTACTGTAACGGGTAGAAGTAATACAAGTGCTAGCTTGAGTGAGAAAGGGAGAGATTTGATCTAGGATCAATGTGTTAAGTATCCATCCGCATATCATTATTATTTATTTTCATACTCGCTTTATTATGTATTTAGAATGCATGTTTAAGGGTGTATGATGATGAGACCTTAACAAAGATAATGAAATTGGTAGCCAATTTGCACGCGAAAAGCCCTCATTAAATATCATGCGTCTTTTCCTTCCATTGAGTGATTCTTGCTCAAGATCCTAGATTGGCATGGGTTGTTGGCCAAAGTCAAGCCCTTGTCCGTCGAAGATGTGCTTGAATCACGAAGCTTTGTTCCATATTGGTGTCTTGTCCAAGTTGTGGTTTGTTGGCCAAAGTCAAGACCACTTCTTGTCCATCGACATTGATTACGAAGCTTCCATGGTCAATGGGTCCACGCTTGACTGGGATCATCAGGTTTGTGTTGTGCCAAAGCCAAGGCCTAGTTGATTCAGAGGAAAAAGGTTAGGCTATATATTGGATATATAGGCATATAAAGATATATGTTTCGGACTTGGATGTCCACCTACCGGATCTAGGAGTTGGATGAGATCCAATTGATCTTAGAGATCTACCTAGTTGATTATCATACAATTTGTTGGCCAAAGTCAAGATTGTGTGATATTTAACGGGATCCTAGCCCACTAGGAAACACAGTTTCCCGAGTACTCGACAGAGGGTTAGAGGCTCGACGAAAAATAGTGGGAGGCAAGAATTGAATTTGCAATATTCGTTCAATTACTCGCCATACGCGCTCAAAAAATATCACTCGTCATATATTAAAAGTATTAGTTGGACTAATATTTAATGTTGTTTTAATAAAACAATTGGACTGTATTATACTTGATTATATATAATTGGATTATATTAATCAATATATTTGAATTAATTAATTTCAGTTTACAGTTGATTTTATAATTGGATTATAGTAATCAATGTAATTGAGGTTAATTAATTTGGATTATATTTGATTATATAGTTGGACTATTATAATCATTATAATATATATAGTACCACTAATCGTTGATTAAATAGTTGGACTATTGTAATCAAGATAAAATTGAAAAGTTGGATATTTAAAATATAATCTGGGATTAAAATATTTTAAATGATTTAATTTTCAAATTGGGAATAAATAATAGGTTACTTTATTTGATAAAATAACTTATTATACCTTAAGCCCAAAATAAGCAAAATAAGTAGAGCATAATATATTTGGAAGATTTATGTGATGATGACTTTAGTGCTTAATTTAATATACTTGTCATAAATCTATCTTTATTTAAAAGTATTAAATTGCAATTACAATTCTTAGAGAATTGATTTGACTATTCTAGAGGTGAAAAGTCAAAGTTTGCAATTGGGCATGTAGCACGAGGTGCACATCGTTTCGATATTCTAAAAACCCAAGGCTTGGCCTAAGGTTCCTGAAATATCGAAAAGGATAATTGACATATCCCAAAGTGACTACCATTTGGATATGGCAGACACGAAGGAATTAAAGAAAGGGCAAGGCTCTTACTTTAAAAATGATTGTCAAAGTTATGTTCACTACTAGTATTGAAATTAAATTTTAAATACTTAGTGTGGTACATAAATATATGTATTGATGTTCAGAATCTGCTTTGAGCAGGATACTGACTTCAAGCTGAGATTGCTCTGCGAATCGGAAACGGGACGAAAGTCGCTGTTTCGACCGTAGATACCTAAGTTTAGGAACTACCCTTCGGGTGTGTACTTAAATTAGGAACTGTTATAATGTAACTAGTTTGACTAGAGACATTATCTCTATATCAGTGTTTAATCCATTGTGGATAAACCTTTATATTCTAGAACACTAAGTGTTTCATTATATAAAGATGATACTGAGATAAACACATTAGATGTGAATAACATAATTTATATTTTGAATATAATTAAAATCTCAATACATATAAAATGACAAATAAATAGCTCAAATTGATTTGATCAATGGAGACTTATTTGTGGCATTGTTGTCTGGGACACAATTAAACAAGATTCGTATATCCACACTTTTGAAGAGTGGGTACTAGGACTGATTTGACTATTCAAATAAGTCTACGAATCTAGTTTGTTAGGTAAAGTACCTAAAACACTATTTACTTGGTAATAGTGAAAATGCCATCGATCTGTTAGCCCTATTCATGGTGAAGTTAGTGGGCCCATATCTAGCTAGGCTAGATGAGAACATGAATATTTCGTGACCTTAACGGATGTGGCATCACGTTATGGTTATGTGTTTCTTTTGAAGAACACAGATCGGAAACTATTAGAGTTTCGACACGAAGTAGATAAACAGATCGGCTATAGTATTATACCATCACGGTAAGACCGTAATGGAAAATACTTAAGCAGTAAGTTTCAAACATACATGAAATAGTATAGTATTCTTTCAGATGAGGACTCCTCCCGAGACACGTCAGTTAGACGGTGTGTCCGAACGAAAACCGAATTTTGTTGGACATGATAAGGTTTATCACGAGTCGCTCTGAGCTATCATTTCCTTCAACATGATATATATTAACAGTGCAAAACTTATTTAAATAAGGTTCCATAAATCTGTTTGACAGATATCATATAGGATATGAACAGGAAAGAAACAGAGTTTCTCATTCCTAATAATTTGGGTATGCCGGGCATAACGTTTGGATGATACCAAACTAAGAACCCAAATTGGATAAGTGCCAATAATAGGT
>SKCR01014787.1:0-10660 GCA_019454045.1 Zanthoxylum bungeanum
AGACAGGTGGAAATGGTACTTTCCCTAAGAGAAGAATGGTCATCAATGGAATTGACAGAAGACCTAACCCAACGGGATAAGAAAACTCATTCATACATGCATACACGTAACATATTTTGCATTCCTTTTTGTGTTTTGTGTTCCCAGGTTTTGAAGAAGAAAGAGAGAAAGCGGCAAATGAAAGCCAGTCAGAAGCATCAATATTAGCATCAGTATCAGCATGGGGGCGAGGCCCATATCAATATCAACATAGGGGCGAGGCCATATCAATATCAGTTTGAGGGCGAGGCCCATATCAGTATCAGTTCAGGGCCGAGGCCTACATCATCTTAGCTTGGGGGCGAGGCCCATATCAGTATCAGATCGAGGGCGAGGCCCATATCAGTTCAGGAAGAAGCCTATATTTAGTTCAGCCCGGGAATAAAGCCTACATTCGGTACAATCCAGGAACAAAGCCTCATGTCAGTATAGTTCGGGAATAAAGCTCGGGAGGAATAAAGCCTCATGCCAGTATAGCTTGAGAACAAAGCTCAAGGGGAAGAAAGCCTCATATCAGTATAGTTTGAGAACAAAGCTCAAGGGGAAGAAAGCCTCATATCAGTATAGTTTGAGAACAAAGCTCAAGGGGAAGAAAGCCTCATGTCAGTATAGTTTGAGAACAAAGCTCAAGGGGAAGAAAGCCTCATATCAATATAGTTTGAGAACAAAGCTCAATGGGAAGAAAGCCTCATGTCAGTATAGTTTGAGAACAAAGCTCAAGGGGAAGAAAGCCTCATATCAGTATAGTTTGAGAACAAAGCTCAAGGGGAAGAAAGCCTCATATCAGCACAGTTCGGGAATAAAGCCCACACTCAGTGCAGTTCGGGAATAAAGCCCACATTCAATACAGCTCAGTACGGGAATAAAGCCCACATCCAGTGCAGTTCGGGAATAAAGCCCACATTCAGTATAGTTCAGGAAGAAAGCCTGCATTCAGCTCAGTTCGGGGATAAAGCCCACAGTTAACACAGTCAGGGAACAAAGCTCACTCTCTACAACAATTCGGGAACAAAGCCCACGGTCAACATAATTGAAGGAATAAACCCTAGAGGAATAAAGCCTCATCTCAACAGTTCGGGAATAAAGCTCGGGAGGAATAAAGCCTCACCTCAACAGTTCAGGAATAAAGCTCGGAGAATAAAGCCTCATCTCAATACAGTTCAGGAATGAACAGGCCGAGAATGGCACTCCAAGAATGGACGCACGGTTCGGGAATGAACCAGGGGTCGCAGCACACCTCACCATCCAAATCAACTCAACTCAACACATGGTAAGTCAAGTGGCAGTTGGCGAACCGGTAAGTGAAAATGCATCGCATAACTTTGATAGGATTGTCACTGTTGCACATTACACAAGTCCCATCAAAGGGGGGCGACTGTAGGCACTGCATTTTTACACATAAGTCCCTATGATGAGTCTCATTTTGGAGACACTACCTTTTAAGTCACGGAGGTCACGGAAAACGGACATCGGAAGGGGAATTCAGAATAAACAAGGTTCACTGTTTTTTTCGTTGGTGCTGCGTTCGTTACTTCGTTCGAACGTAAGGCAGATTTCGGACGTTGGTGTCGCGTTCGATTAGGCGTTCGAACGGTGTCGGTAATTCTGGTTTTGCTGCTAGCCTCACATTAAGCTCAATTCGCCCAAACCTTGGCCCACACGCCCAAGCCCACTTAAAACACATATTTAACACATGGTGAAATCAAAACAAATCTAAAAATCACATACCAAATTAAATAAAATACTTACACAAATTAAAGAAATTGCATGCCTAATTAAAATCAATCAACAAACTAAATGCCTAATCCAAGCCAATCAAATATTCAACATGCCTAATCCAAGCCAATCAAATCCCTTGCTTTCCTTGTCCAACACCAAATCATATCCCATTTTAAATACACAAATCCCTTTCCTTATCAAGCCTAACCCTTTGCCTATAAAAAGAACCATTCACCAACCTTCTCAAAGGCTAGCTAGCTCATTCACACAAAAAGCCTCATCTCTCTCTCTCTCTAGAGTTCACGCCCATTACAGAAAAAAGAAGAAAGAGTCCCCAACCCTTTTCCCATAGCTCACATACAAAACACAAACAACACACACAACAACCCTTCCCTCACCAACTTAACAAAACAACACACAGCAGCCCCTAACCCTTGAACAGCCCCTTCACCTCACCGAAAACACATCCCAACACAGCCTTAAAACACGCATAGAGCAGCCCTAAACACACACTTAAAACAAGCCCCGAACCACACCATAACACCACCGAAAATAACACCCAAAACAGTAGCCAAAACATCCCAAAAACAGTAACTAAAATACAGCAGCAAACAGTAGCAGCGGCAGCGAATCGGAGTCAAAACAGCAGCAAAAGACGAAGGACGACGACCCAAAACAGTAAGACAACGAACGAGAGCAGTGAACCAGTGAACCGGAAGAGTTGCGGAGCTTTACCCCCTTCCGATCTTCGTGAAACGCGAGTCCGAGAGACGACTTAAAAGGTTAGACCTGAGGGCACTTTTTCATTAGTTTATATTCGTTCCTTTTATTATTGAATTCTATTCGCATGAGAGTCGTTTAGGATGCATGTTGTGGCTTGAAAAATGGAAGAGTGTCGTCTCTTGTGGTATATAGGATGGAAACCCAGACGTAATTCCGTAGCCGAATCCGAATGGACGGTAGTGCGGTCTGTACTGGGATACAACTCAACGTACCACATGAGTAAACGGCACATTCTTCTTTTGTTTTGTTTTGCTTTGGTTTATCTATTTCTTATTATTTAAATTCTGTATGTCGCTTATTGTGTATGATATAATCGAGTGCATGGGCTCAGTAAGTGCGATGAAAGGTCCCCTAATCAGAAGGGTTAAAATCCTTCACCACGATGCTTTGCCGCACCGATTGATGTGTGTTCGGTTGAATGCGAGATACATTCAATCGGGCACACTACGTTTAATATTATTGCTTTTAATTCTTTGTATGCATGATTCAATCGAGCGCATGGGCTTAGTAAGTGTGATGTGAGATCCCCTATGGGGAGGGGTTTTAAAGCCCTTTACCACGATGTTTTGCCGCGCCGGTTGATGTGTGTCCGTTTGAATGCAAGATACGCTCAATCGGGCATATTTAGTTTGATATGATTGTCTTTATGTTTGTATGTATGATGTGATGCGACGCACATGGGCTTAGTATGTTGGTCTAAAGGTCCTCTCTTTGAGAGATCAAGAGCCCCAAAAGGCCGCCTTTACGGCAGTACTTCGCCGCGCCCCTTTATTTTTGTTGTATTACGTCTCTCTTTCATGCATCAGGTCTGTTCCCGTTCGAACGCGTTTACGAACGCAACTCGAACGCGCATGCATTTTGCCTTATCATGCATCAGGTCTCATCTCTGTTCGAACGCGTTCACTAACGCCACACGAACGTGAGTGTTCTGTTTCATTTCTGTTCGCACGCGTTAACAAACGCCACACGAACGTGAGTATTGTGTTTCATTTACGTTCGAACGCGTTCACAAACGCCACACGAACGTGAGCATTCTGTTTCATTTCCGTTCGAACGCGTTTACGAATGCTACTCGAACGAGAACCTTCTGTTTAACGTTCGAAAGTGTCTACGAACGTTGCACGAACGCACACGGTAAACAGATCCTCTTGCATCACATTATGACATGTCCATCTTAGCATATGGTTACCCCTTTGTACGTCATGCATTTGTATTACCTCTCTAGTTGTCTGTGCCTACAATGTTGTTTATCGTCATTTTGATTTCCTTTACATTACATGCAAATGTTACCATGGCTGTTTGTGTTTATACTTACATGAATGATTGAATTCTTATGACGTTATGTGCTTGTTGTTGCAAAGGCCTACTTTTGAGCATGTGAATTTGGCAATAAGATTTGGTTTCATGTATGTTAGATGTAAACTATACTTTCAAGCATGTGAATTTAAGATTGTGTTGCACTTGGAAATATATGTCATAGGCTTGGTTGGATTATTGCATAAATCTTTACATTACAAGTTGCATAAGTAAGGGACCATTCCGAACCCAATGGTTTGAGGTCTTCCCTTGCGAGGGGTGAGTGAGGCGGCCTTAAATCTTTGTCCCGGTTCACACCGGGTGGCGACTCCATGTTATTTCGTACTTCCCAACTAGGCCGCGAGCTTAGAAACGGCGTCGCCCAGGTTCTGTTGTCTACACTGGCGTTGAAGCTCTTTCAACTATTGCTCCAGATTCATGAAGACCGAATCTTCGGTCACCAAGTCTTCCGTAGTCTCCCTCAAAGCCTGTTGTAGCTGCCCGAGAGATTCACGGAGTTCCTCCCTTTTCACCAAAGATGAGCGAAGCCCAATTCTTCGGCTATGGACTATGCGGTGTTTGGAGAGAATGTTTGCTCTGCCATTCTGCATATCTTGAAGGAAAAGCCGATCGTCAATAGGTATCGACGATGAGGGAAGAGCCAATAGCCGGCTTAATTCATTGGAGCACCGGTCCAGTTGAAGAATATTCTGGGGCTGAACAGCTTGGTTGACCTCTAGCGCAGCAAAATAGGCGTATTGATTGAGAATCTCTTGAAGATTCTCCAAGTCCGTGCTTGTGCGGGCCAAAGGCGGAGATGACTGAAAATGGACAGATAGCACTTGTCCAAGATGGTCCAGAAGACTCTGAACCGATTACAGCAACAAATCGGACGGCTGCATACGAAAAGGAAGTTAGCAAAACAGACCAAGACTGCAATCCAAGAGGACAGGAAAAGGAACTCACCATCCTAGGGTCAGAGCTACAAGACTGATCCAGTTGTGCCCCAGGTGTTCCAGCTGCTAATTGCATCATTCCTTGTTCTGAGGCAGAAGAAGCTGGGGGACAACAGTTAATTGTTGTGCGGCTTGAGGAGAGATTGGCCGAGAAGAAGAAGTTGATGGTAAGTCATGAGAACCGGCTCGAAGAGGGGGTGATCGTCCAGTATCGATTGGCACTTGAATCGATTGAGCAAGAGCCATGGAAGGAACAATCACGGGGGCTGAAGACGATGGCTGCTCAGGCTCAAGAATCTCCCTTTGAGGGGAAGGGGGCAGAAGAGCCAGAGGTGATGGTTGTGCTGAAGTCGACGCCAAATACGCAAAAGTACTGGGGGACATGGCCTCTGGCATTGAACGTTGAGGCATGGCAGTCAGCCGAACATCTGCAAGAGAATCAGAGTCGGATGAATTAGAAATATAAATGACTTCGTCTTCTTCGTAAATACGACGAAAGGCATCGTCTTTATACATAGACCGAGCCTCCTCTAATAACTCCAATTCGGCCAAGCTAAAAAGGCCATCCACATCCCTATAACTCCCTCTAAACCCCGAAGTGGACATCCTGTGCACTAGAGGATACAACTGTTTAAGGTGGCGCCACAGAGTCCCAGTCGGCCAAACAGGCTCCAGCACTTCAGTCTCATCATCCGGATCCTGCACAATCGGCACAGAGCCGTCCGAGGAGAAGTGCTCGAAGAAATGGTGGTCACCAGGAATCTCCTCAACTCTTGGGCGAGGATGATTGGACTCGGCATAAAATTTCCTACCTTGGGGATCAACTCCACTCGCACCTCCCTCCTTTAAAAGCTGCTTCATGCCTGACCCTTCGCCCACACGTTCTTCATCAGGAGGGAATTGGACTATTGGCCCCCTAGCAGGACCCTCACTCTCGCCGCTCACGGGAGTCTCAGCCTCTGGAGCTGGCAATGTCGCACAGGCCACAGAGGGTGGATCGATTTTTAAGGCCTGTGTCAAATCATACAATACTAGCATCAGTACATCTCAAACTGTTATGGAAGCAAGAGAAGGCGAATTCCAAACTCATACCTTAGGACGATGGACCAACGGGACGTCCGAGTCCGAATTTCGACTAGGGGAAAGTTGCTTCTGCTTAACAGGCTTTGTTTTCTTTGACTTAGAAGCTTCGGCAGTCTTCTTCGACCCCGATGGCTCAGAAGGCTTGGGGGACAAAGAGAGAGAGGAATACACCCTCGTTGAGGGTAAGGAGAAAAATCGTTCGCGGACCGGTGGCCAGAAACGATCAAAATAGGGGTGAACAGATGTACAAGAAGTGAAAAAAGCTATGGTGAAAGAGGCCAGAAGGGATTGAGTCTCCTCCATAGAGTCCTCGATCTCTAAAACAGAAAAGACCTTAAAGCGATCCAACGACGCGGAATACAAATGAAAAAATGAAAGAGGCCATCCTTGGACAAGGCCGAATTGGCGAGCGACAAAATTGGGCGAATATACTTCTACCCCGACCTTACCATTGGCCCCAGTCAAGATATCATAGGTCAGTTCGCGGCTGCACAAAAATTTACGCCATATGCGAAGGCCTGAATTATCCTTTTCATAGAAATGAGGATCAAGGGCGAAGGACGGACTGTCTGACGCTAAAAAAGGAAAAAAGGAAGGGACACGGGAAAGAGTGTAGAAGTACTCAAAAGCGGCCCAAATGGAGAAGGAAGTTTGTCGAAGCCGAGCATAGAGAAGACCGGCACACGAATAAGGGCGGGTCGACTCAATGGTGCCAAAGATAGGGAAGTAAGCCTTCAACCACAGCTGGACGATCCATAAAGGCCCAGAAGAGATGGCTGAGGACCCAGAGCAAAGTTGTTTTTGGAGGACGGCTAATCCTCTATAAGTGGCAGCAAGGAAGAAAGAGGCCAAGTCTAAACGACGGCTTTTAGCAAGGTCAGAAGAGATGGGGAGATAACCCGCCGTGGGTTTCTGGCTGGGTGTGCAGATAATGTACTTACACAGCCAATAATGAAGAAAAGCTGTTCGTTCCAACAACGAAACCGAACCAGCCGTCTTCGAATATGCAAGAAGGAAAGAAGAATACGAGGAAAAAGAAGAAGGGTCCATTTTAGGAGGTGGAAAGCGGAACGATGTGGAGGCCGATATGGTCGCTCCAAGTGGGGCTAACCCAGTTAGGGCGCCAACATCACGAAGAGTAATGGTAAAGGGCCCAATCGGAAAAACAAACACGTTGTATTCGGACGACCAGAAAAGCAGGGAGATAGGAAACAGACTACGGTCAAAGGCTGGCAATTTTAAGGACAGTTTGATAAGGGGAAGGAGATGGTATTCTTCTAGAAAAGACCGGGTCTCCGCATGCGACGACATACGGTTGTACAAGGCTTCGAAAGTAGTATCGGGTCTGCGCCAAGTCCGAATTGGGTGAGCATATGAGAGAGCAGAAAGATTTAACTGCTCAGAAAAAGGAAGGCCGGAGGAAGCAGGAAATTGTTGAGCCAGCGGGTTCGTTGCAATGGCATCCGCGTCAATAAAAATAGGGCCGAGGGCGCACTGAGCGAACCTTTCATCCAGGGTGTGAACGCCAAAGGTGCCCACAGACTCAGACTCCAACGCCTGTTGATAGTCAGCAGAAGTCGAAGCATCAGTTTTTGAGATGGAGGAAGAAGAAGCCATTGGGGACAGAGAATTCGAAATCACAAAGAAATGCGAAATTGCAGAAAAGAGGAAGTAAAGCTTGAAAGTGGGGGATGACAGGCGTCGCGATAAGAGTCGCCGAAAAGTGAGGTGGCGGGAAAATAGGAAGGGATGAAGTTTGCCCTAGACAGGTGTTCGAATACAATTCGCCGCGCGTGACGTGCTGAGAAAGGAAACACTGAAGCGACGCCAAAAAAACGGCTCCTAAACATGCCTCATGATGAAAACGTAAAGGGCAGGCTCGCGCATTTATTGCAGATAAGACGGGTTTTGATAGGATTCTAAAGGGCGGAGCGACAAACTTTAGGACGAAAAGTTTATTCCCCCGCTCTGCCCCACAAGGTTAGTCCCCCGCCATTCGGCCAAGGCCTTGACGTCGGCCTGCAGAATCGGCCAATGACAGCTGTCAGCACTACACTTTACAAAGATATCACCCAAGCTTCCTCCATTATTGGCACAAGTAGTGGCGACGAAACTGATAGACAGGATCTTCAGATCGTAGGCTCACTTTATCAGAGAACCAGGCTTTTGGGTAGAGAATCACAAGCCGTTTAGCAACACGTATGCAAACTCTTCACATGCCAAACTCTTCACATGCCCACAATAATCTGGCTTGGGAATATGTGAAAAAGGGGAGTCGGAATGGCAATTTAGAAGGCCTCCCAACCGTCTATTTAAAGACCAATTCACCTCATGCCATCTCAACTAAGCTCACTGTGGCCAAACAGAGTTTTGGAGATGAGGAAAGGAAAATCAAGGGAAATGAGACGAACCATGAGACATAGGCCACCGAAGGTGGAGGTTTCTTTGGCGTAAAGTGTGAAATGGAATGTAAGGAAGATCGCAAACGGCCATCCACACGGCGTAAGGTGTGAAATGGAATGTAAGGTTGTGGATGGGCCGCGTCCGTTCACGACGATTGACCTGGGACCCCCTCGTGGAAGGTATTGCATCTCCCGGATGGCAGAAGGGCTACGCTCGTTAACGATAGCTAGCGTGAATTTTCTCTATTCGGAGCATGCTGCCGATTTGGGGGGATACTCGGATATCACGCTGGTCACATGGCCGGGGAACAGGTCAACCAAGGGCGGCAAGGAGGATCTATCTGACCGGCCCGCGTTTGGTGTAGCGGTCTTGCCTGAAATGTAGTAAGAATGGGCCCGGTCAGAACTCGACCCGAGGGAATCAGCCAAACAGCAGGCTGATTAGGGACGAGATGAAGCGTTCTCAATTGGTGAGGTGGTCTTCCTTGAATGAGGAAAGAACGAACCTAGATGAAAAGCCGAAAAATTCACCTCGATTTTCACTTCCAGTACAATCAAGGTAAATTTGGGGGACAATTGTCGACAAATAAAATTCTCACAGGACGAAATCGTCCTAAGACGAAAGGGAGCACGAAAGGAAGAAGGATGATGAAGCGAAGAGCGACAAATGACTTACGACGATCGAGCGATTAGTCAGGACGAAGACGTGTGATGCGGTTATCCCCACAATCACAACGGTTGGGCGGATCTCCCTCCACAATCAGGCAGTTGGGGTACGTGGCTCAGCAGTTACCAGCACGCCTCAAGAATCGTCGGGAAACATTGTGTAACGAAAGGGAGCGCGAAAGGAAGAAGGATGACGAAGCGAAGAGCGACAAAGGACTTAGGACGATCGAGCGAGTAGTCAGGACGAAGACGTGGGACGTGGTTATCCCCACAATCACAACGGTTGGGCGGATCTCCCTCCACAATCAGGCAGTTGGGGTACGTGGTTCAGCAGTTACCAGCACGCCTCAAGAATCGCCGGGAAACATTGGAACTGCCCTGAGCAGTTAAGGACCGACACTATAAAATTCGCTTACACCAGGAGAAGAGAAAAAGAAAAAATGAAGACTCATTCGAGCATATTTTATCTTTTTATTTCTTAGCTTATATCCTAGGACTGTAATTTGTGTGCTTGTACCCCTTGGAGGCTTATTCACTCGATTCAATACACCCCTTACTGGGACTTCGTCTCAGGAGGTTTGAACCTTACACGCTTTTTTCCCTTGCACGCGTAAAACCTGCGCAAACACTTACCATTGTAAATTGTAAATTGTTGATTGTTAGCACATGTTTAGACCAAATTGGAACATCGTCCAAGAGATTTCAAAGTTATTCAGCTTCTTCTCCTGTTCTGTCCAATGTTATGAATTTATTGCAATATAGGAATGTCTTGAGGATATCTATCATATAACTGCACCATCTAAGATTAAAAAAAACGCTTTGAATATTCATCCGATATTACAAGTCAACTACTTGAAAAATAGTGAAGTATTAATTTTTTGTAGTTAAAAAGTAGTGAAATGTTACTTTATTCATTAATGGAAATATTAGTAGTTTATTAGTCAATTGATGGAAAAGTAATGAAGTGTTGATATTCATATTTAAAAGCAATATAGAGTTACTTCCTTATAATATTAAATTAATAAATCTATTAAATAAAGTTAAATATTTTTAAGCCTCATTATCGTACCACGTGGCGGCTTCATATTAAATTTATAAAATTAAATTAATAAATCTATTAAATAAAAATACATATTACAATAAAATACATATTATAATTTCATAAGAATTCTATTATAACAAGAAAATATTTTATAATATCTTATTAAAATAAAAAAATACTATTAATTATCTACAATTAATCGAATCTTTACAATTAATTTTTATTATTAAAATAATAAACTATTAACATAAGAAATCTATTACAATATAAAAACATAATCTACTATTAAAGTAATAAGAAATCTACTAATTTAATTAATTAATTAACTAATATTTAAATTTATTATTATAAAATTATAAAATTAATAAATAAACCTATTATAATAAAAAAAAAAACATATTATTATTATTATTATTATTATTATTATTATATATATATATAAGTTAAATATTTTTAGGCCTCATTATCGCGTCACATGTCGGCTCACTATTAAATTCTATTAAATAAGAAACTTATTACAATAAGAATACATTAAATTATAAAATTAAAATATCTCTAAAATTAGTTTTATTATTAAAAATTGAAATAATTAGAAACCTATAATAAAATAAAAATAAAATATTCTATTTTAGTATAAACCTATTAATTTAATATATATATGTCACCTAATCTGT
>SKCR01014788.1:0-10837 GCA_019454045.1 Zanthoxylum bungeanum
TATACACCAGCCATCTATTGAGGCAAATACTGCAGAAACTATAGGTCTCAGGTCCTCTAGTGAAGTGCTCCATGGAACTCACTGAATATGATATATCCAATCTACCTTGGGTATCGATCAAGGGACACACGTTGACAGATTTTATTACGGAGTTCACATGACCTCTAGTTATGGCAATCGAGGAAGCTAAGTGGGAACTGTTTGTTGATGGGTCAGTTGGCACACAAGGATGTGGGGCTGGGATGATCCTCAAAAGTAGCGAAGGAGATGAGTTGAGCTACGCCTTGAGAGTTGCCTTCGGAACTATAAATAATGAGACAAAATACGAAGCAATTCTGGCAAGATTAAGACTCTGTATGGCAATTGGAGTTAGATTCCAGTTCCTTCCCGTTTCGGTTCGGGAATCGGAACCCAGAATCGTTTCTGTACTATTCGGTTAGGGTTCCCACCATAGTTGAACCGTTGGAACCGGAACGGTTCCACTATTAAAATTTAAATAATTTAAATAATTTTAAGTTTTTAATTTAATTTATAAATTCAAATAAATAAATTTTTTTAATGTAATCTAATATTCAAATTCAAATTTAAATAAATTTTTTAATTTCATTTTTAATTTTTCTAAAATCATTATTAAAATTAAAAAAAGGGAACTAGAACCGTTTGATTCGGTTCCGGTTCCTGGTTCCACAAAAGTGTGGAATTAGATTGAACCAGAATTATCCTGGATGGACCCAATCAAGAAATACTTGGAAACATGGGACATACCGGAAAAGAAAAAAGGCAAGGATATTGAAGTACCGATGCACCAAATTTTATTTGATAAGTAGAGTATTGTACCGAAGGTGGTACACAACGCCATTCTTGAGGTGTCCGGGGCCCGAAGAGGATAGTTATGTACTTAGAGAAATCCACGAGGGAATTTTTGGAAACCATGGTGGAGGTTAGTCAATAGCCCATAAGACACTTAGACAAGGTTTCTTCTGGTCGATAATTCATCATGATAAGGCTAGGGTTGCCAGGGCCTGTTATGGATACCAGAGGAATGCCAACATACCTCACCGACCACCCGAGCGATTGACCATATTTTCAAGCCCTTGGCCTTTTGCCCAATGGCGATTGGATATCATTGAGCCAATGCCTACGGGCCAGAGACAAGCCAAGTTTGTGATCTTTTTAATTGATTACTTCACCAAGTGGGTGGAGGTTGAGCCATTGTCTACAATAACTAAGAAGAATGCCACAGACTTTGTCAGAAAGAATATTGTGTGTCATTTCGGCATCCCCCTGGCTATCGTGATAGGCAACGGGAAATAGTTCGACAGTAAGGGCTTCAGGAAGATTTGCCAGATCGCTATGAGATTTGCTTCACCTTCTTATCCGAAGGAAAAAAGGCAAGTGGAAGCAGCGAATAAAACCATCAATAATAACTTGAAGGTGAGGCTCGGGTCATGTTAGGGTCTGTGTGTCAAGGAGCTGCCAGAGGTTTTATGGGCACATAAGATGACTTACAAGGACTCTACGAGGGAAACTATATTTTCTTTGGCTTACGGGTGTGAAACGATCATCCCCGCTGAGATTGGAATGACATCTCATCAGGTGCAATATTTTGAGGAATGGAATAATGAAAAACTCCTTAAGCATCATCTCGGTCTAATAGAAGAATAGAGGGAGAGATCGGCGCTCAAGGTGACAGTGTATCAACAAAAGATGGCTTCTTTCTACAATAAGGGGGTTCAGAAACAGTCTTTCCTCCCCGGTGACTTGGTTTTGCGACAGGTCACCTTGAATACAAGGAAGTCATGAGAGAGTTCATTAGAGGCCAAATGGGAACGACCTTACAAAATTTTCGAATCAACAGGCCGGGTACTTATCACCTGGAACAGTTGGACGGTATCCAACTCAAGAAGCCTTGGAATGTGGAGATTTACAGAAATACTATCAATGAAACCTATTTTAGAATGACTCTCAAAGAGCTGTAAGATGAGCAGTAGATCCCCTAAATATTAATAAGATGTTCTCTTTCTTAAATAAAAACTTGGTCATCTATGCGTGTTTATTATTTAAATGGGAAAGACATATTTATATTCTTATGAGATACTTATGATTGAAGCACGATGAAGGGATGCAAGGTATATGGGAAAAGCTTGCACCCCCGCGACGTGCTAATCCTTGTTGTCATTATCAATCCCTGAGCTGGAACGTCATCACCCAATGACTTGTATCTTTGAGTAATGATTACAGCAAGAAGGCCTGCGTGGCATTTGGTGCCTCTGATATCCAAAATAAGCTCAGCGAACGAGTCGACGTGACATTTGGTGCCTCAAGGTAATCATAGCACGTAAGGATGGCTAGTGGATTTGGTACTACAATATCTTTAGGGTTGCATAGAATGGGGAATGATAATTCTCCCATGGAGTTTGTCGTCTAATCTTAGAGATACATAGCACAAGAAACTCCACGGGCCTCCGTGGCATTTGCAGCCTCGGGAAGTACATAGTACGGGGAAGGCCAGAGAGCCTCTGTGGCGTTTTAGCCTCGGGATATGCCTAACACGGGGAGGGAGAATTCCCCTGTGGCTTTGATAATCACATTTTGGATCCATAGGAGCATTGCATGGGGAAGTTCTAAGGGTCTCTGAGGCATTTGCAGACTCGGGGCCTACCTAACATGGTAAAAATCTCATGGCTTTGGCTGCCCCATCGATTTATAGCTCGGTTCTCCAAAACGTTGAACTATAAGGTTCAAAATTGTTGTTTTGGGTGGGATGGGGTAAGACGGTGTCTCAGGTTCCCTTGTTAATTATTTTGGGTCTGCACTGGGTATGCGATATATCACCCTTATTTTATTTGTCTTGTTTTTTTTTTAAAAAAAACTTGGGAGCAACCTGGATGGACCCAATCAAGAAATACTTGGAAACGGGGGACGTACCAGAAGAGAAAAAAAAGGCAAGGAGATTGAAGTACTGATGCGCCGAATTTTGTTTGATAAGTGGAGTTTTATACCGAAGGGGGTACACGACGCCATAATTGAGGTGTGTGGGGCCCGGAGAGGATAATTATGTACGTAGAGAAATCCACAAGGGAATTTGTGGAAACCATGATGGAGGTCAATTGATCGCCCACAAGGCACTTAGATAAGGTTTTT
The DNA here is from genome assembly GCA_019454045.1 of Zanthoxylum bungeanum. Classification (NCBI taxonomy): domain Eukaryota; kingdom Viridiplantae; phylum Streptophyta; class Magnoliopsida; order Sapindales; family Rutaceae; genus Zanthoxylum; species Zanthoxylum bungeanum. The sequence continues at coordinate 3,145 of SKCR01014788.1, forward strand.
TCTGGTCGAAAATGCATCAGAACGGGCTAGGCTCGCCAGGGCCTGTGATGAATAGTCGACAATGTGACGTCTTCGGCACCCCGAACGTGTAACCAAAGCTACTGATGTTACTTGTTGTAATTATCTGATCACTAAAGAGTGTTTTGTGAGGAAAAATAACACTCTCTATTACTACTTGAATAGAATTTACGAGTATTACAAAACTTATACAAAAAATCCTCACACACTAATTATGGTCTCTAAGCTCTCTTACTTGGAGCTTACACTTTAAGCTCTATTACTTGGAGCTTCTTGTTAGGGATGATTTGAGCTCTCAAATGAGCTCCATATTTATAGGAAAATACATGACTCAAAAGTCAACAAAACAACATGTACTTCTTTCAAGATTAATGTTAACTAATTATTTTTATTCAATCGTATATGATTTATTTTTCAACTGTATTTGTATTCAACAATAATTTATTTTACAAATGTTGTGCCCAAAGTAGTTGCATATCAGCATCATCAAATTGTTTTGCTTTACTTTCAGAGACTTGCACCATGAAAGTAAAGTGGCAAGAAAGAAGAACAATAATTCTATTATTGAAACTTTTCTCATAACTTGTTGAAAAGAAATCAATTCCCAGCTTCTGTTATTCATAGCTTTTTTACTTCTAAGGCAAGATACCAAAGCATAATCTAGCATCATGGATTCACATTTTTTACTATGTTGAAATTTTTTCTCACCTCAAGACAAACACTACCATATTAAGTGTTTGATCTAATCTATTTAATATGTGATGTTTTGTTTAAGATGGGGGCTTGGTACCAAAAGTTTAGCAACATCTAGTTGATACAATTATCCTCGAAATGATGAAACTGCTTTGTGCAACATTGTTTGTCACATGTACCTGATAACAAGGGTTTTGTTCACTTATTTTTTTTGGTTCACTACTTGATATCTCATAGTGACATTAATTGTCTTTTATCAATGTCCAATTTAAGTGAGTATCATTTGATTAGATGGCAAGGTGTCTTGTACCCTCTTTTGATTTTTCTGGGTTGAGGCCCCTTATCAATATGATTGTAGTGACAAGATTTGAGACGAGATTTTTTGCAACCTAAAATGTAAAACTAGTGATCATGAAAGTGGCATGTAACGTTCCATGTTGCTTAATAATATTTTGCAGGCTAATTGTCCTCTTCTTGTGACCAACCCAATTAAAAAATACCACCGTGATCACACACTGCCAAGTGCACCACGCGCTTCACGTCCATTCTAGATCTTGAAGATGATGACATGTCTGCCACATCAGCGTCACGTCAACGTACAATCATCGCCATATCAGCACACAATTAGCGCACGCCAGCGCATAATTAGCAGCCACGTCAGCTACCAAATCATTGACTTGTGTCTGCCACATCATCGGCTATGTCACTAAAGTCGATCCCATTTATACCAACTCACTAGCCACGCGTCAGCCATGTCAACATCCATGGTACATTTCATTGAGTCCACAGTCTGTGAAATTTATATTTTACCACCGGAAATTTTAGAAATTTATAAATCGGTCTATGTGTAGGATTTGGACCAACGAAGAATCAAATCCATCATTTGCGACCATTACAGACTTAAGGTGGCCTGCGATTTGTGAAAAGCAACCCCGATATTATCTTATTTTCATTTTAAACTTTAAATTTAAAATGAAATTAGAAGATTCATCTTCTGGTGCGATGATCAAGCTGACAACAACCAATTACTCCATCCGGAAGCCTCAGATGATATATTATTTGCACTATAAAGATCTGTTTGATATGATCGAGGTGAAGGGAGTGAAACCAAATTTTTTCAAAGAGAGTGATTAGAATAAACTCAATAATAGAACTCTCGGTAAGATTAGGCAGCAGAATGGACATAATGTCTTCCACCACGTAGCACATGATACTTATGCTTATGAAATATGGATGAAGCTGGAAGGCATATATCAGGCTAAGACTGTTCGAAATAAGCCATGTTAATGTGGCGTTTGGTGAATTTGAAGCTACGGAGTGGAACTTCCGTTGCAGAACACACCAATGAGTTCCATAACCCGGTGAATCAGCTGTCTGCAGTAGAAATGTAATTCACAGAGGAGAAGTTTAACACCTCATACTACTCAATTCTATTCCTGATAGTTGGAAAACATGGTGGTTACTATCAGCAATTCGGCTCCATGAGGAAAATTTACCATGCCTATGGTAAAAAATGTCCTGTCGAAAGAAGAATTCAGGGGAAAGATGTTCGCTTAGAATAGACAGAAGCCTTTGTCACGAAGACTCGAGGAAGACATCTAGGAAGATAAAAAAAAGAGGCATAAGCAAAACTAGATGAGGATCCTTATATAGAAGGATGACTACCTATAAGTGCTACCATTATGCCATAGAAGGCCACTTAAAGAAGAATTACTGAAAATGAAAATGAGAGCAAGGCCAAGGTAATCACCAGCCGGAGAATAATGAATGAGAGACACTAGTAGTTTTCCAAAAAAAATGTAATCATATGGTCTATGCAGGAAGAGACGTGCCTTCACACCATAACCCAAGATGTTGGGTGAGTGGTAGATATTGCAACATCCTACCACGTCACTATTAAGGTTGGTACTCGGAACGCCAATTGAATCATATTTATATCTGATTCATGATTACAAATAATTCATTTTTCTATAATATTACATATTAATGGTTGCACCTCTTATTTTTATATACAATATTCAATCTTATTACGATTAGATTGAAATTCAATCTGATTTAGCGATATGTATATAGTAGACAAAGACCTCAGGATTTATAACATAGTGTGCAGTTACAAAATAGTTTGTAATTGACATTGGCAAGTGTTACTATAAGTTGTATATTCTCAAATAAAGTTCCTGATCAATAAAACAACAAAATCAGCTAAAGATGATTTGGAGGTTTGCTCAAAATTTCAACAAAATTGATCTTTTTTTTTTTTTAAGACCCGGAAATCACCTGGACCGAACCCTTCGGGCTCAACCCAGCTGCGCAAACCGGGGGCCCAATGCGCAGCCCCAAACGCACCACACCAGGTTTAGTCAAAGGTGTAGCACAAGTGGGGAATCGAACCTTGGTCCCGGAGAACCACAGGCACGACCCTCACCACCCCGCTACTGCCCCTGGAGGCTAACAAAATTGATCCTTATTTCAACAAAATTAATTCTCTACCGAAAGTAGTATTGGATGATTCTTGAAGGTGGATTCATGCATATCACATGCATGCTTTGCAGCCGATTTCAACAGTACAATTATTGTGCTGGCTCCATAAATATGAAAGTAACAACCTATGCAGCATATGATTTATGAGTGTAAACAGATTGATAGTGAAATGTAAGTCTCCATCTGAAAGTTGTAAGCGATAGTCAACAGACCAGATTAATGGCTCATGGGCAGCATTGTTGGAGGACCAGCTTGAAAGAAATGGTCATTGAATTCGAACATGAGCAATTAAACTATGGTCCAAATTGATAAGCTAGGATATATGATAAAACAAAAACATGAGCATCAATAGAATGAATACAAAATTCAAAAGCAATAGAGTTCCATGAACATGTATCACATGACAGAACGTCAGCCGGAGGCAAACATACTGGAAAAAGGCGAGAGTCAAGTCATCACGAGACTCAGAACCTGGATCAGTATATGTTCTGTGCTAACACAGACAAGTTGCAAGAATGCAAAAAGAGTAGGCCTGGATGGTCCCTCCGTGCTATCCTAGACAATCTAGCAATTGAAGGGAATCCTAGGCAATTCATCAACAAGCCAATGTTTCCTTTCTTCTGGGTTAACGTATGAGATTTTATGGAACTTCTATATGCACCATAGGAACAAAACAGTAGTTTGTGTTACTTATAATTAAACCGCTAAGCCTGAGAAGCCATGAAACTGTATAATGGCTTACATTGGAATTTCATAATAAAACTGACATTGAGTTGTATAAAATGAGAATAACAACGTCATGATACAACTCAAGACGTAATAAAATGAGCAGTTTCTATAATATAATATATTTTCAAGTAAGCTTACATTGGAATTTCAATTCATAATATCACAATTAATTATGATTGTATTACTTATTTATCGGATCTCTTTCTGAACAAACAAATTAACTCCTTTAATACAATCCACAATCCCTCTAATTACGATTATAGTTTTGATCAGCAATAAAGAATTTGCAATAAGAACCTAAGGTAGCCAGCAGTTGGAGATTTTATCTGTTCCGCTTAAACTCAGATAAGGTGATTTGGAAACCGGATTTCCAATATTTCCAAAAATTAAAAAAATAAAAAGGATTTTTTTCGTAATTCAGAAATTTAATTTCCTATGTACACTAGGCTTCTCTCATAAAATGCACAATTCATTAAGAGAGCTAATAAATAAACTTAAATAATATTCAAACTCCCTCTTACAATGTCGCCACCTTGTCAAATCCATCTTAATAAACTTAGCCAATAAGCACTACTCGTCTTGAATCGTCTGCTAATGAAAGTCGTTCACCACATCAAACTGTCTGCTGCCTCTGTGTATAATAAATCCTCATCTTCTGAAGAGATCAATAAAACTAATATTGCCTATGGAATAGATAATGAGTGGTGAAGATTAGAAGATACTCCTTCATATATAGAATTTGGTCAAGCCTACCGTTGTTCGGCTTTTTATGGATTTAAGCTATCAGTCAGTTTGGTGTAGCGTTAATATTAGCGTTTTAACCTTTCATTAAACGGGTAAGTTAACGCTCTCATAAAATCATAATCTATAGACATTACCTTATAAACTCTATCATTTATTCCATAATTTATAAATTAACTTATACTCACTAATAATACTTTCTACCAAATGCATCATATGTAGTCTCTTATCTTCAATGTTTAAAATATCTTTATAGTCACCCAACATTAATAAAATATCTTCCCTAATTGAATGGTCTCGTTCATCACGGGTTCGGGTTTCTGTTAATAATTTCGGCGGCGATTGTAACTGTAACTACTCTATGAGTAGTTAGTTAACTGATAAGTTTAAACGTATTTTTGGGTAATTTCATAGAGCCCCTCCTATTTTTAAAAATTGTACAAAAACAGTGGCATTTTATATAAAATGTCATTGGCGTACCTAAGTTCTTATAAAACATCTTTAAAATGGTAAATGATTTTCATATATATATATATATATATATATTTATCAAATATCACTTCTTTTTATTATGGTAATGAGTTAATCTTTGACGTCGTCCTATTTATTTTTCCTTAATCAAACTTAAAATATGATAATTTATTTATTATTCGGCTTGCATAAATTTTTTAGATAAGTACAAAAGATCGGAAGTCCAAACTATAAGTGTGCTAAAATTTTGTCATTATTTATTCATAATACTATGTTTTAAATTCATAAACTCTTATAGGTGTCAGTTAGTTGAATTGATAAAATATCATATTGAAAACAAGAGTTTTGTCGTTCGAATCCAGCTCACATAGGTGAGAACGGGATTATAATGTCATTAAATTAATTTTTTTTTTTCAAAAAAATAATAATCATAAACTCTTAAAATAAACCAAATAGAGTATGTATATCATTGAAGCCGTCATAAGGCTCTCCATGAATGGAATCCTATTTTTTTTCAACTTATAACACTTTATCTATTCAATGTCAAGATTTTTGTCTTAATAATAATAATATATATCTATGATAAGGGAACTAATTTGGTCATATAATTTTTCGCCAATTAACTTAAATTAAAGCTGAATAAAAACTAAATATCTATTAAATGTTCCTTATGTTATGCTTCGTAGTAATTATAATTAAGAAAATTTTTAGGTCGCATGATGTGCATCAATTACTAATAACACCTATCTTTAGAAGACTAAAAAAATTAATGTTTTAATTAGGACGCACGCATAAGCAATCTCGAGTTCTTTTCTCTCAAATAATAAAATTGACCAAAGTTAATTAATTAGCTACCATAATTAAGCATCTAAATATCATATCTCTATCAATTACGTTCGTGATTTATGGCCAAAAATCATATTTGATTGATGCTTTACTCCTGAATTAAGTTACCCTTTGACCTAAAATGACAAGAAGTTTGAAAAGAATTGCTGTTAATTAATTTTTATATATAAAAAAAATCGATGCAAGGACTCAGTCAATTTCATTTTGAGAAATCAATAGTGGAGAGAGAGAAGTGTTTTTAGTTATGATTGTTCAAATTCAAGATTTATATTGCATTGTCTTTATGGCATCATGTGGAAAAAGCAAATTGAAAATTATGTTACCTACTCTCCTTTCATATTCTGTCAGTAACCACCAAGCTTTATTCATCTTTCATTTATACCATGTCATCTTCCCTTTTTGTTTTAATGAAATGACCTCAGAATAAGCGGAAGTAATAACTTACATTCTAGTTAGATAAGCACACAAGACTTGTTCCTAAAACTCAAAAGGAAAAGTATTAGTTAGTCTCGTTAAAACTATTTGATAAACATAATGGGAAAATCCGAATAAGAAAAGAGTATCAGCATCTATTCGAGGAAGAAGAAAAAATACAATGCAAACATACTAGGCCAATTCAACACTCCATGAACTAAAATGACCGAAAAACAGCAAGTCAGCGGAGAAAAAAAACTAACTGAAATGATAATCTGGGAAAAACCATTAACATCCTTAGAGAGCGAAGCATAAATCTCCATAGGAGGATTCGACTACCAGACTTTATCAGAACAACTCAAACTCTTATTATGAAGTAGGTCGGCCACCGTATTAACTTCCCTAAAGATATGACTTATATGAAAATTAATAGAAAACTAACATAATGTTGTTAGATACTAATGATTCCGGAGATCCCAGGGGGATCAACATTAGGGTTATGGAATAAATGGACTCATTTTTTGTTTATGTTTAGAACGTTTTCTCCCCTTTTCTTTTCTATCGATTTCATGCATATTTGAGGAGAAATTAAGACTTATTATGTCTCCCTAAATAGGTGTAATATTTTTTTTTATTAATATTATTTTCGTTCCACCGAGTTGTACCTTCAAAAAAATTATTTTCCAAATTAGAGCTTTTTCTTTTAATTATTAGTCTCTGTATTTATTGATTTTTAAAACTACTATCTATAGGACAATTATATATTTATGTCATACTGTATATACATCAAAAGTTTTTTTTTTTTTTTTTTTTTTGAAGGATGTGGCATAGTTCACTTCCAAATGTCACTTGTAATTTTATAAAGTGGCTTTGCTAGAGTGCAAGTCCGTTTATTATGCAAACTTAATTATAGTCACAATACATTCTAGTTCTTGTTTGATCTATGTAGTGACCAAAACTTAATTAGTGAACTAGAAAGATAATTACAGTAATTAAGGCTGCAGAAATTACGTAATTAAACTCCTAATTATCTCAGCTTCGGGACTATCAGCATCTATTGTTGATAAAAGCTGTGATAGCCTCTCACTGAGGTCGTTAACTTCTCTGTTCAAGCTTCTAATGTAATTGCAAGTTTCCTGTAGAACCTTAGAAGCTGAAACCTGCCACAAGACAAAATTTGAAGCAAGTCATTAATTAATTTCTCTGTAGCGTTAATTAAGTGAGCTATTTGTTTATTATTCAAGGGCATGCACTTGTGCCATAGAAAGAGGCTAAAGCTATGCTCCAACTTTTGACTTGA
>SKCR01014789.1:0-10716 GCA_019454045.1 Zanthoxylum bungeanum
CCCGCACGACTTGTAAAGTGGCATATATGAAAAGGGTAATGAGATTCGGGGAAAATAGGAAAATTAAGCCTACGATATATATGCCTGATGAGTGGTATTTATATCACTATTTCCCACTCATTTAGCCTAATGTTTTGTATTATTTCTCGAGTTTTATGAACGTTTTGATTTGTTTTGTTGTTATTTTGCAGATAAATAAAGTTTGGAAAGCATTGGAGGCAATTTGGGACAAAAATGCGTCAACAGTGATATTTTCGTCTTTTCGCGTCGCGACGCCCAGCATGCGCCGGACCTACTAACGTGCGCCTGTTAGACATTATGACCCATAGCGTCACTGTTTTGTAAATGATATTGTATTATTGTACAAAATTAACTATGTGATAATGAAATTGCCTTTTGCCGTTTTGTAAAATTATTTACTTTGATATATTAATGGCAAAAGTCCGTATGATTAGTTCCGTATTGAGATGATATGAGACAGTATCAATATAAAAGGTTTAATCATTAAATATCCCTAGTCGGAGTATTATCGAGATCGGACATCGATAATGCGGAATAGACTAGTATTGCATTGTGCATGTTGTGAGGGCACAACGGCATAGTTCTCATATATTTAAGTATTGGATACTTATGCAAGTGCGATAGGAGGTTGTGTTTTACCGATGGTACGGAAAACAGCTTCGCTCTTGATAGACCCCGCGGAATCCCATTGGTAGTATGTCTGCGTGTCTATGGGAGGCCGCATCAGGGTAGGTGTATATGGTCTTAACCTGAGACTTACATCGCTAGTACTTGCGACAATCGGTAAACTTTGGTTTTGATGGTTGGGGACTTAACCGGTTCTGTGTTCACCACTTCTGGGTTATCAGGAATCGTAGTGTACTGGGTGTGATGTCAAGATGAAAGTATCACTTCAGACATATGGAGTTGATGATCGCACAGGACACAGAACTAGTACTCTATAAAAGGTTGCAACCGTCGGGAAAATATGACCAGGTCAGGATTATCCGATTTAAAGAGACTAGTTGTTTGATGTCCGATATATGTTTCGTACGGGGCAGACACACTTCCAGCCCCAGGCCTAACATGTGATCGTTCGATACTGGATCGATGTACGCGATACTACGGTATACTATGCTTGATATAGATCTAATATTACAGTAAGAATATTTCTGGAGAATTGGGTAGGCATGGTGCTTTGCTAGAAGCCAACCTTGTCTTGTAAATCGGTAAAAACGCAGTACGAGGTACGTACGTGTTTGGATTATCCAACGACCGTATTTACTGCCAACATATCCGGAGATCTCTTGGGTCGCTTCCTGAAGATTCACCTATGATGTTTGATTCGAACTTTATTAATCTTGGATTAATTATGGAGAAACTTTATCTTGGATAAAATGCCTTATTAGGAGAGAGAGAGATCGATTAATTTGGAATCAATCGGTAAAATAATATATTCGATATATTATTAAACGAAATTAGATTTCGACGCGGAATTAAAATCGGATTTTAATTCGGGCAATTGAATTAATTTAGAATTAATTCATTAGCGAACTGAATAGTAATTCCGCAAGGCGTAATTATTTAATTCACGTCGCGACAGAAATTCGTTAATTCGGAATTAGCGAAACCGAGCCCCAAAGTGTTTGCGGACACATTCGTATTTTGAATCGAGTGGTATCCGCAAATCGCATCGCGATATCTCATTACTTGATACGAATAGATGATGGATGTATCTAGTCACCTTTAAGGGATGATACATTATCTCTATTCTCAAAGGTGTGGTAATGATGGAAAATGATGGGTTTCATTTTGGAGGGAAAACCTTTCACGGTTTTTGAAGGGTTTTTGATTAAAAAAATTGATTTTTGGTATTTTATATCATTATTATTTTTGCTTTTCAATTTGTCTCTCACGTTTTTAGAAACCTTTTGAGAACAAAATTGATAAGTAATACTCTCCCTCTTCCTCTCCCTCACGCACGCCGTGAGCTTCAAACCAAAGGCAGAAAATTGTTTTTTCATTCTCCATTTTTGCTAGCACAAGCAAGGATCAAAAGAGGTGATAGGGAAACAACCTTGGAGCTTGGAACACTTGAAGATTCGTAGCTTCTCTCCATCTTCTTGCTTGGCCGAAACTTCCACCTTGAAGACTCAAGGATTGTCTTCACCATTTTCGTCACAAAGCTTAGTAAGTATGATTCCGCCATATTTCTAGCTTTGCATGTATGTTATTGTTGTATTTCTATGGCTTAATCTTTCTTGGGGACTAATTATAGAAACCAACAGCGCCGTCAGCCACGTGTCAAAATCTGACTGGTCAAATTTAGTAACGTGCGCCGATCATGCTAACGTGCGCCCATCACAACGGTTCTACTAACGTGCGCCGGTCGCCACGTGTCAACATCCTATTCGACCAACCTAAGCGCGTGCCACGTGTCCTCCTCCTATTGGATCGAATAACCAACAAATCAGAGGTCGCCACATGTTATCGTATAATTGGACCGAATTTCCAGCCACTCACAAGCTGCCACGTGTCACAACATAATTGGACCGAATAGCCAGCGAACCACAGCGTGACACGTGTCACAATTATTGCTGCCGACAGCCGCATGGTCAAACCCGCGTGGATTCCGCGTGAACTGTTGCCAGCGTCGCGACGCTAGTGCATTTTCAGCGTCGCGACGCTGGACCAAAATATGCCTATAAAAGGAGGCCGCCAGATTCATTTTTCTTCATGCTCTCCTTGGGAAATTCTCCCTAATTTTATAGGAAGCATCTATTTTTGTATATATAAATATTATTTTTAATTTTTGTATTTTAATTTTCAGTAATAGTAGTAATTCTTCTTCTACCTTTCTTTAATGTATTGTAGTTAATTTTCTGCTTGGGATAAGGTGAACCTTTTATTATTTTAATTTAGATTAATCTCCCTTAAATATAATATGGAAATTATAATTCAAAATATAAAAGATTACCGCCTTAATGGCTGGTTTTATTATTTGACATAATGTGGCACCGCCTATATGGCTGGTCTTTAGGTGACAGGTAATTACCACCTATATGGCTGGTTTTGTTCAATTACTATTACCGCCTTTATGGCTGGTCGGACTTAATTTGACTTAATAAGGAATACCGCCTTTATGGCTGGTCGGTAATATCATGTTTAATTTATGTATTATATTAAGGGAGATATCTAAATTATAAATAATAAAAGTGGATTCCCAACCCCCAGTATTTTATTTTTATTCTAGGGAAGTGATGAAACACAATACACACACTTAATAATTGATTTTCTTTTTATGGGTAGTTCTTTAGTTTGTTTATTGAGTCTTAAGCTTAATGCGTCTTGTTAACTGACAATTAATAAGATTGATGGGGTAAATCTAAAATGAACTAGACATAGGGATTTTAGGTTTCAGCCTTAGATTCAATAGCCCACGATCTTCCTTGAGGATAGATAACCCTTTTAATAGATTTCCTTACAGGATAGGAATATACCTGTCGGGCGGGGGTAGCCATAATTGGAACTTAAACTTAATGAATCCAGGTAATGTGGTTGACATAGACATATGATTCAATTGGGTTATACTGGTATTTGCGTCTGACCATCGGAAGAGGCTTTTGCATATTTTCGTGTTCCAGGTTAGCAAACTGAATTAGTACACATAAATAAGAGAATCAATTCATCCTTTTAACAGTATTGTGTGGAGTCACGACCCTAGATCTTTTGAGTCTGTTTATTTTATTTTCCTTAGTATTTTCTTTTGTTTATTTTATTTTATTAAGCAATTCCACATTCAACCAATCAAAGCAATCAATTCCCTTCTCCCTATAATTAGATATCTGTAAATAAATAGATTCAATAATTAATAACAACAGTAGGAATTAAGTCCTCGTGGGATCGATATTTTTACTACTTGAACGATACGTGCGCTTGCGTTATACGCGTGTGTTTGCACCGGTCAAGTTTTGGCGCCGTTGCCGGGGACTTATATTTCTTGAGTTGTTAATTTTGAAACTATTTAATTTACTTGTATCTAATTTTCTTTATTTTTATTTGTAATTTTTATTTCTTTCTTTTGTTTTCAGGCGGTTGAACAATGGAACACTACTGGGAGATTGAGAGATTACGAGCGTTACAAGAAGATACACCCCAAATCTGGGAGCAACAGTCCGGTTTTCTGAGGCCTGTTGTACAGCCCAATGACTATCATTGGATGTCAGAACCAATTAATACTACATTTGCTCAACAGAACTCAATGTGGAGATGTGACATATGTAATGGTAACCACCCAATCGATTATTACGAGTACAACTACAATTCAGGGTGGCAGAACTATCAGAATCCTTCATGGTATGATGAGCCATCACATTTCACAGAGCCACATTTTCCATCTTATCCACCATCTACCTTTGATCTTTACCAACAACCAAAACCATCCGAGGAAGATCAATTGATTCACATGTTCAAAGAACATGGAGCTCAAATTGATGCACAAATTCAGAGTAACGCAGAATCCATACAAAGAATGACAGATCATATCAGACAATTAATAGAAAACCAGAGCTACATACCTCAAGAACCATTTTCTGATGACACTGATGAAGCCTTTGAGTACCAATCATTTCATAATGACACTTCAACAGAGGAGGAGGCTGAGCAGTATCAACAACCAGAGGTATCAGTTCAGGAACCCGAACCGGCAAAGTCTCGATTTGATTTCTATTATTCAGATTCTGACGAGGATGAAGCTGAAATGTTTGTGCCAACTACATCAAAAATTGAGGATGAAATTATGTATCCTCAAAATGAAGATCTTGGAGATTATTTTGCAATTATGTTTGAAGAAGATCTACCTGAGCCAATCATTTCACCCAGATCAGAGGATGAAGACCTAAAATCTGACATTTCTTTACATCCTCAGGTTGATAATTTTGCAGCATGTATTTCACAGATGACAGATGAAGAACTGAATACAGAAATTTTCAAATACATCTGTGAAGAAAAGGTGGAGCAAGAAGCAGAGCAAATGGAGGAGCAGATGACAGAACTTATTAGAGATCCAGAGCATTCAGGAAAAACATCGCTTTTGGGGAGTACAAACCAAAGATATCAACCAGAAACTTGACAGAATGGAATTCCCATTCCAAGTTAAGCACCATACGAGACCTCCTGATTTTCTTTCTTTCTTTGCAGGAATCACTGGAACAACAAGGAGTAAAAAGGTGGCACGAGCACTGAATGAGACAAAACTATTTTTGCCACTTTACCGTTGGAAGAGACCCTTCAAAAGCAACGCTCACGGGATTGTCTTTAATCGGACATCCAAAACGACATTGAAATCTCCTTAACAGATGAATTTCAGTCACGTCTGGCTGAAGACAAAAAATTTAGCGCTAGCAGGGAGGCAACCCATGCGATTTGTAATATTTGTTTTCATATTTTGTGTGAACTTTTTAATTTTATGTGTTATTTTTGTAGGGAAAGGCATAAACGAAGCATTTTAAGACAGAAGGAATTGTGTTTGGCAATCAAAGATGAGAAACAATTCATTTGCGATGGCTGAGTAAGGAATGGAATCTTGAGACACATCCTAATGAATTTATACTACGCGAGTGGCGTATTGCGTACACAATTTCGTTGCCTTAATTATTGCTTTGATTTGCTTTTATGTTGTAATTATCTTTATTTTCGTAGACAGGATCCAGACTTTTTGACCTTTCACGATTTCTTTTGTTGTTTAGCTAACAATCGTCCTTTGGAAGATATTAGTGCTATTATTACTCACCCTTTTTTCAGGTACTATAAATTTAGCCCGTCATTGCACTTTTGAAGGCATCCAGAGTTGAGAAAGAAATACATAAAAAAAAATGGAAGCCACTTCAAAAAGACGAGTTGAAAACATTTGTGTGTTTTGCGGTAGTACTGTTGGTACTAAACCACAATACATAGAAGCAGCACAGGAATTGGGTCGAGTCTTAGCAGTAAGGAATATGCACTTAATATATGGCGGAGGAAATCTTGGACTGATGGGGATCGTTTCAAAGGCCGTACAGGAAGGAGGCAGTCACGTTTTGGGAATTATCCCAAAACCCTTGGCAGAGGCAAATCTTATTGGATCATCAAATGGAGAGGAACTGATCGTGCCAGGTATGTCTGAACGACTGGTGGAAATGATAACCGTTCTGATGCTTTTATTGCTTTGCCAGGTGGCTTGGGTACATTGGAGGAAATTTTATAGTACTATCTTGGGCGAACCTGAATATACACCAGAAACCGCTTGGACTGCTCAACGTTGATGGATTTTATGATTTTCTTTGTGTGTTTCTTGATGATGCTCGGAGAAATGAGTTCGTGTCAAAACCTATGAAAGAACTCCTCTTTACTGCCAGAACTGCTCCGGATCTAATTGACCAACTCATAGCCTATGAACCAAAAGTTGACCCTATCATTCAAAGATAAATTGGTCCGAGGACGATCGTGGTAAGAGGCGTAGTAGAATTAATCTGGATCTTAACTTTAATTTCCTGTAGAATTTCAACTAATCAGGTACTATCTTCTAAACTCTTCTTCTACTGTTTAAGACATTGGGGACAATGTCTCATTTAGTTTTGGGGGTGAGTTATAGTTAATAGTACTTGTTTGTATTGTGTTTTTATTTTTAGTCCAAAATTTTTCGAAAAATACAAAAAAATTGAAAATTTTTCAAAAATTACAAAAATATTTTGCGTTTTTGTGTTTTACTAAAAAGGAGAAATTGATAAAGGATAGCTGAGAGTAAGGAGTTTCCACTCCTGAGACGTATCTCAAACCTATTTCGAAACAAGCTAATTTTTGTTTATCTCCTTTTAAATTATTTAATTTGTGAATTCTCCTTAACACTGACTAAAATGAATCTTCATATGCTCGGTTGACAGGTATTAGCAATATGCATAGTAACATACATACATGAGCTATAATTGAAATGTTTGTAATATTTCGTGCTCTAGTTTAAATTGGAGGAAACAACTCAAAAAGCAATGGAGTAAAAAAAAATAAAAAAATAAAAAAATAAAATTTCTGATTTACAAAAATAAAGTATCTAAGATCCGGGTTATTAAGTCTGTAAGGGTGTTTTAACATCTAGTGCCCTAAAACCAACTAGTTTGGGAGTCACTGGCCCAAAGCTCGCTACATGGATCAAAGATGCTACAAAATATATATATATATATATATATATATATATATATATATATATATATATATATATATATATATATATATCTGAAGTCTGGGTAATTAAGTCCGTAGGGGTGTCTTAACACCTGGTGCCCTAAAGCCAGCTGGTTTGGGAGCCACCGACCCAAAGCTCGCTACATAGACGGAAGGTATTGTATATAAATAAAAAGTCAAAATTCAGAAAAATCAAAGAAAAAATCAGAAAAATCAGAAAAATTATTCCATTGCTATAAAAAGGTGTGAAATCTGATAGAACTTTAGGACAAAAATATTACTCTCTTATCAACTACACTTGTGACTGTTGTGGGCAAAAATGAATTGATTAATATTTTATTAGCTGTGTATATGGAAAATGGTAAAAATAATCGGAGAATTTACTTATTCGGTAATTTAGAATGAAACAAAACAACTAATAACTTGGAGTAGAAGTTTCACTTGATTAGTCACTAACTTCTCTTTTTGCTTGTCTTTTTGCTTTTGTGTGCATTATTTTTATTACCTTTTTACTTTTGTATATCGTTGCTGTAAACCCTCACGAGACTACAACTCGTCCACTAGGGACACCTAGGGGTTTAAAGGCTTGTGCATACGCTAAATGCAACCGTGATCCATACGAAATTGGCTTAGTTAAATTTTAATTATGTTATTTTATTCTATATTTTGCTCGAGGACTAGCAAAATGTTAGGTTTGGGGGTGTGATGAGTGGTATTTATATCACTATTTCCCACTCATTTAGCCTAATGTTTGTATTGTTTCTCGAGTTTTATGAACGTTTTGATTTGTTTTGTTGTTATTTTGCAGATAAATAAAGTTTGGAAAGCATTGGAGGCAATTTGGGACAAAAATGCGTCAACATGGATATTTTCGTCTTTTCCGCGTCGCGACGCTAAAGCCTTGCGCGTCGCGACGCCCAGCATGCGCCGGACCTGCTAACGTGCGCCGTCAGCCACGTGTCAAAATCTGACTGGTCAACTTTGCTAACGTGCGCCGATCATGCTAACGTGCGCCCATCACAACGGTTCTACTAACGTGCGCCGGTCGCCACGTGTCAAAATCCTATTCGACCAACCTAAGCGCGTGCCACTTGTCCTCCTCCTATTGGACCGAATAACCAACAAATCAGAGGTCGCCACGTGTTATCGTATAATTGGACCGAATTTCCAGCCACTCACAAGCTGCCACGTGTCACAACATAATTGGACCGAATATCCAGCGAACCACAGCGTGACACGTGTCACAATTATTGCTGCCGACAGCCGCGTGGTCAAACCCGCGTAGATTCCGCGTGAACTGTTGCCAGCGTCGCGACGCTAGTGCATTTTCAGCGTCGCGACGCTGGACCAAATATGCCTATAAAAGGAGGCCGCCAGATTCATTTTTCTTCATGCTCTCCTTGGGAAATTCTCTCTGATTTTATAGGAACATCTATTTTTGTATATATAAATATTATTTTTAATTTTTGTATTTTAATTTTCAGTAATAGTAGTAATTCTTCTTCTACCTTTCTTTAATTATTGTAGTTAATTTTCTGCTTGGGATAAGGTGAAGCTTTTATTATTTTAATTTAGATTAATCTCCCTTAAATATAATATGGAAATTATAATTCAAAATATAAAAGATTACCGCCTTAACGGCTGGTTTTATTTATTTGACATAATGTGCACCGCCTATATGGCTGGTCTTTAGTGTTAGACAGTAATGACCCATAGCGTCACTATTTTGTAAATGATATTGTATTATTGTACAAAATTAACTATGTAGTAATGAAATTGCCTTTTACCGTTTTGTAATTTATTTACTTTGATATATAAATGGTAAAAGTCCCTATGATTAGTTCGGATTGTGATGATATGAGACAGTATCAATCCATAAAGGTTTAATCATTAAATATCCCTAGTCGTAGTATTTTCGAGATTGGACATCGATAATGCGGAATAGACTGGTACTGCACTTGTGCATGTTGTAAGGGTACAACGGCATAGTTCTCATATATTAAGTATTGGATACTTATGCAAGTGCGGTAGGAGGTTGTGTGTTTTACCGATGGTACGGAAAACAGCTTCGCTCTGGATAGACCCCGCGGAGTCCCATTGGTAGTATGTCTGCGTGTCTATGGGAGTCCGCTTCAGGGTAGGTGCATATGATCTTAACCTGAGATTTGCATCGCTAGTACTTACGACAATCGGTAAAATTAGGTTTGGTGGTCCAGGGCTTTAACGAGTTCTGTGTGTTATACCTCTTCTTGTTTATCGAGAATCGTAGTGTACTGGGTGTGATGTCAAGATGGAAGTATCACTTCAGACATATGGAGATGATGATCGCGAGGGATACAGAACGAGTACTCTATAATGGTTGCAACCATCGGGATAATATGACTAGGTCAGGATTATCCGATTCAAAGAGACTGGTTGCTTGATGTCCGATATGTGTATCGTACGGGGCAGACACATATCCAGCCCCAGGCCTTACATGTGATCATCCGATACTGGTTCGATATACACTATACTACGGTATACTACGCCTGTTATAGATTTAATATTCCAGTAAGAATATTTCTAGAGAATTGGGTAGGCATGGCGTTTTGCTAGAAGCTAACCTTGTCTTGTAAATCGGTAAAAACGTAGTACTAGGTACGTACGTGTTCGAATAGTTCGACAACCGGATTTACTGCCAACAATATCTAGAGGTCTCTTGGGTCGCTTCCCGAAGATTCACCAATGACGTATGATTCAAAATCGATTAATCTTGGATTAATTACGGAGGACTTTATCTTGGATAAAGTACTAAATAAAGAGAGAGAACGATTAATTTAGAATTAATCGTAAAATTATATATTCGATATAATAATCGGAATTCGATTTCGACGCGAAATTGAAATTAGATTTTAATTCGGGCAAACGAGTTAATTTAGAATTAATTCGTTAGCGACGTAAATAATAATTTCGCTAGGCGCAATTATTTATTTAAATTCGATTTAATTAACGTCGCGACGTAAGCTCGGTATTTCGGAAATATCGAACCCGAACGCGTGAGTGCACGTGGGCCCACTTTCATTTGGAAACGTGTGGGGCCCACATGACACTTGTCATTATTTGTATTATTTAATCAAGATGTATTGCATGAAGATAGTGTACAAAGCACTCAAGGGTATTGCATGGAAATTGAGTGTTAGACACTCTAAGTCTTTGCATGGTTTGTGTCATAAGTATATTATTATTTAATATATTATGACATAAATATAAATTGATTTTTGAGACAAAAATCATATATACTCCTCTCCCTCTCTAATTACCGAAAAAACTGTCACAGTTTCACAGCTCTCCATTTTCAGGTTTTTGTTGCAAAAGCTTGAAGAATTTGTGTTTGTTTTGAACATAAAAAACACATCTTTGGCTAGCACCATCAAGGGATCATACAAGGTGTTATGGGAAACTCATCTTAGAGCTTGGAAGGATCAATTAAAGCTTGGAGCTTCTCTTTTCTGCTTGGCTGAA
>SKCR01014790.1:0-10660 GCA_019454045.1 Zanthoxylum bungeanum
CTGAATATCCGTCAAGAAAGCAATAGAATTCTTGTCCCGCCAATCTGTCTAACATATGGTCAATGAATGGTAGCAGAAAATGGTCATTCCTCGTGGCTTTGTTCAGCTTCCTGTAGCCCATGCATACTCTCCATCCAGTCACCGTTCTTGTTGGGATTAGCTCATTCTTTTCATTGGTAACCACAATAATTCCTCATTTCTTCGGCACACACTGCATATGACTTACCCAACTGCTGTCTGAGATGGGGTAAATGATGCCAGCATCTAACCATTTGATGATTTCTTTCTTCATGACTTCCTTCATGATTGGATTGAGTCTCCGTTGATGTTCCACTGTGGGTTTGTACTCATCGTTCATCAAGATCTTATGCATGCAAAATGATGGACTAATGCCTCGAATGTCTGCTATAGTCCAGCCAATGGCTTTCTTGTGCTCTCGTAACACTCTAAGTAGCTTTTCTTCCTGCTCCAATGTTAGTGAAGAAGAAATAATAACAGGTAATTCAGAAGAGTTTCCAAGAATGCATACCTGAGATGGCTCGGAAGTAACTTCAGCTCCAACTGTGGTGGTTCTTCAATCGAAGGCTTGATTCGATCTTTCTTTGGCAGTTCCAAGATTTCAACTGGTGGTGTTGCTTTGAATCGAAATGGTTTGTCAAGGTAGTTGATACATTCCAGGATTTCAGCATCTAGCTCGCTGTCAGTCATGATGGTGATGCAAGCTTCAAGTGTATCTGTTAGATTTGGCTTAGTATTTTGAACAATACTATCAACAACATCAACTCTGAAGCATTATTCTTTCCTTTCATCGCTCGGGAATTTCATGGCTTTGAAAACATTAAAGGTCACTTCTTGGTCCTGCACTTTCATGGTCAGTTCTCATTTTTGTACATCAATCACAGTTTTACCTGTAGCCAAGAATGGTCTCCCAAGAATGATAGGTATTTCTTTGTTTTCTTCCATGTCAAGGATGATGAAATCTGCAGGGAGAATTAGTTTGTCTACTTTGACCAGCACATCTTCAACAACTCCTCTTAGAAATACGAGTGTTCAGTCAGCAAGTTGCAATGAAACTGAGGTAGGCATTGCTTCTCCAATCTGTAATTTCCTCTTGAAAATAGAAAAAATGCATCTTAACACTCGCACCTAGATCACATAAAGCCTTACCGATGTAATGTTCTCCAATGGTGCATGGGACAGTGAAACTGCCAGGATCTTTCAACTTCGGGGGAAGTACCCTCTGAATGATGGCGCTGCATTCTTCCGTTAATGCTACTATTTCGTAGTCTCCCAATCTCCGTTTTCGTGAAAGAATGTCTTTCATGAATTTGACATAACTGGGCATTTGTTCCAACGCTTCTGCAAATGGAATGTTGATATGCAGCTTTTTGAAATTTCCAAGAACTGAGAAAACTGCTTGTCCAATTTGTTCTTCTGAAGACGTTGAGGAAAAAGTGGAGGTGGAATGATCTGTTCTTTTTCCTTTGCTTCTTTTTCCTCCATCTGTTGCTTTGTTTCTTTTGGAACTTCTCAGCAGCTGTTTTGGCTCCAACATCTTTGTTGATTTCAATACCGCTTTTTAATATGATGGCATGACATTGCTCCTTCCCCATGTTCCTTGGATTTGGCTCTGTGTTGCTAGGAAGGGTACCTGGCGGTCTGTAACTCTGAGCATTTTCCAGTTGTCCAATTTGATTCTCCAGTGCTTTAATAGAAGCAGATTGACTTTGAATTAATGATGTTTGGGATTGAAACATAGCATCATATCTTGCTGCTTGAGATTGAAACATAGTATCATATCTTGCTGATTGAGAGTCGTGTTTTTGCTTCTATCTTTTTCAAGTGGGTCAACACTTCTGTTATTCCTGGTTCATTTGCCTGCTTCGGATTTTGTTCTGTTGCTGGAATTCAGGTGTTGGATAGTTCTGCTGTTGGCCTGAATTGTTGCTCCATGAAAAATTGGGATGATTCCTCCACCATGGGTTGTAGGTGTTGGAATATGGATTGTTCCCCTGTCTGTTGAAATTGTTGACATAATTCACCATCTCTTCAAGTTGGTTCGACTCTGGTGCTCCTCCATATGGTGAACTTGTGGATCCAGTGGTAAGAGTCTCCATGAATTTTTATATCTGATCTAGCTTGGCGTTGACTGCTGTATTGGCTCCACTTTCATAAATTCCTGCAATTCTTTGGATCATGCTCCTTTCTGTTGGCCACAAGGAATATTATTGGCCATTTCTTCGATTAGGTCCCAGGCTTGATCATATCTTTTTGCCATCAAGGCTCCTCCAGCAACAGCATCGATTGTGGTTCTTATTATTCCAGAAAGTCCATTATAGAATGTTTGGACTTGAAGCCTTTTTGGAATCTCATGGTGAGGACATTTCCGAAGCAAATCTTTGTACCTTTCCCAAGCTTCGTAGAGAGTTTCTGAGTCTTGTTGCACAAAGGATGTGATGTCATTCCTCACTTTCCAGTTCTAGCTGGTTGAAAGTACTTTGCAAGAATTTGGTGGCTAAAGTGTTTCCAGTTGTGATAGAACCTGCTGGTAGTGAGTAGACAAGCTTTAGCTCTGTCCTTCAGGGAATATGGAAAAACTCGCAGTCTCATTGATTCTTCTGATGCTCTGTTGTAGTTGAAAGTACCCAAACTTCCAGGAAGTTGCTGATGTGGGCATTAGGATCTTCAGTTGCATTCCCCACGAACTGAACTGACTGCTGAATCATCTGAATGCATGTTTTGATGTCACACGCATTTGCTGGTAAGAGGAGGAAGTACAATACAGGAAATGAGTCTGTCAACCACCGGAATGGTTCTGTCTCGAATGGGAAATTTGGTGGTGCAACCTCCAACGGTTCAGGTTCCATGTTAATGATTACTTCTTGGCCTTCTCGCCTTTCCCTTCTCAACTGTCTGATGGTTCTTTCAATTTCTGGGTCAGCGGTCGGAGTTCAAAGCTTCTGGTTCGTCTCATGTAGTTTATGAGAACCTGAAACACAAGAAAACAAAAACAATAAGTAAAAGAAATTAGTTACAAGTACGTATCTAACCCCTAAACTAATAGTAAAAGATAAATAAGTTCCCCGGTAACGGTGCCAAAAACTTGACCGCGTAAACACACACGTATAACGCAAGCGCACGTATCGTTCAAGTAGTATAAAAATATCGATCCCACGAGGACTTAATATCTAATCTATTAATTTTATGAGGTCAAATGATTACTAGTATCTAACAGGTTGTTTGATTGATTTGAAATGGTGACGATTCTAAATTTAAAAACAAGTAATAAATTGTTCGAAAGTAGGTTTTAAGAAAATTCATATTAAAAACTATCTAGGGTTGTGATTTCTTCCAATATCATTTTAAGATGAAGTGGTTATCTTAAAGTTGGGTAATATATTGATTTATTAACCTGGAACACTAATTATGTGTAAGCCTATGTCGATGGTCAGACACAAACCCCAGTTTAACCCAATTGAACCATATGTCTATGTCAACCAAATATCTGATTCATTAAGTTTAAGTTCCAATTATGGCTACCCCCGCCCGACAGGTATATGTCTATCCTGTAAGGAAATCTATTAAATGGTTGTCTATTCTCAAGGAAGATCGTGGACTATTGAGTCTAAGGTCTTAAACTTAAAATCCCTATGTCTAGTTCATTTTAAGTTTCCCAGTTGAATTTTATTAATGGCCATTTAATTAAAAGCATTAAGATTAAGACTCAATAAATATCTTTTTATATTACCCAAGCTATAATCTAACCCCTTATAAACCGGTGATATTAGATTTCATCACACCGCAGATAACTGGCTTAGTTACGACACATTTTTACGAGTAGTAAAAAAACTTAAATAAAATAAAAGACATAAAGTAAAATACTGAAAATTAAATACTGAAAATTAAATACTGAAAATTAAATGCTAAAAATTAATGCTGAAAGTAAATTACTGAAAAGTAAATTGCTGAAAGTAATTGCTAAAAGTAAATTGCTGAAAGTAATTGTTGAAAGTAAATAAGTAAAATTACAATAAAAGAAAATGCTGAGGTAAAAAGATCCACTTTTATTACTTCTATTTTAGATATCTCCCTTAATATAAATATTAACTTTGCATGATAATTTCCAACCAGCCATATAGGCGGTATCCAGATTAAGTCAAATTAATAATTAATTACCAACCGACCAATCAGGCGGTATCCAGTTTAGTCAGGTTAAAACCAATTTAAATAATTACCAACCGACCAATATGGCGGTATCCTCGTTAAGTCATGTTTTAACTAGTTTATATATTATAATTAAGGGAGATTATCTAAATATTAGTAATAAAAGTTTTACCTTTTACCCTAGCAAAGGGGAGTTACCTCCTCATTACTGAAAACTAAAAAAACTGCAAATTAAAGAAAGAAAAGTACTGTGCGTAAAAGTAAATTGTGGAAAGTAAAACTGAAAAGTAAAGAAAAGAAACTGCGAAAGCGGAAATTAATTACTGAAAGCTATAAATAAACAAACAAGATACAATCTTCTTAGTATTCTTAAGGAATTCCTTAGAAGAAAGTATGAATCTTACAAATGAAAATGGCTTGGTATTTATAGGCAAAATTTGGCCTCATCAAATCATCCACCAAATCAATTATTAATTGCTCCACTAATTGCTCCACCAAACCATTATTAATTGCTCCACTAATCTCTTATCATGTTTGGTGATGATTTGATAATTTTATTATTTATTTATTAATTATTTTTTTTTGCTTTGAAAATGATTGAAAGTGACTTTAATAATTACACACAACACACTTGGATTGTTCATCAATTTCGGGCATGAAAATTCAGAATTAGAAATTATTTTGCTTTTAAAGCTGTAGATCTTTGAGTCTTCTTTAATCTGGAACTTGAATCAGCTCAATCCGATATCGGAGTAAAAGTTATGTCCAAATTACGACAGATGCACAAAACTTGAATTTCCAAAACTGCACTTCGTTAAAACGCCCTTTCAAGTTTCCAATCTCCAAAATTAATATGTCAAGTCCAATTTTTGCCGTTATTTGACCCATATTTTTTCCTAAATGATTTCATTGTGTCCCAATATTATTTTATCTGCAAAATAAACTAAAACACATCAAAACGTTCACCAAACCCGAGAAACTAAACAAAATATTAAGTAAAAGGGGCGATAAATATTGATATATTTTCCGCTCATCACATCCACATCAGTCACTTACCGAGTCAGCATGCCACATCAATCACCCCATCATCATCAGCCAATCATTTCGTGACACGTGTCACAATCACACGGTGCCAACAATCCATATCACCATGTCTCGCACGTTATTACCACGTCATCGCCATGTCAGCACAATCCTTCAGCTCCCAGCCGCCAGGACATGTGTCGCTGTAGCCGCGATCCACGCCGTAAAATATGGCACGTCGTGACGCGCCAGGCTTACCGAGGCCTATAAATTCAGCTCATTTTTCTGATTTCAAAGTTACCTTCCTCTCTGAATTCTCTGATATAAATAAGGAGTTTGTATCTAGTTTGTTTAAATTTCAGTTCTGTAATTAATTTTATTTACATTTTGTAATAGTAATTTACTTTCTTTACTTTTTCAGTTTTTATTATTCACCAATGAGGAGGTAACTTCCCCCTGCTAGGGTAAAAGGTAAAGCTTTTATTATTTCTATTTAGATTAATCTCCCTTAATTATAATTTAAATACTAATTAAAATATGACTTAACGAGGATACCGCTGTATTGGCGGTTGATAATTATTCATAAACTTGTTTTAACCTGACTAAACATGAATACCGCCTATATAGCTGGTTGGTAATTAAATATTAATTTGACTTAATCAGGTTATCGCCTATATGACTGGTTGGTAATATCACACAAGTTAATATATTATATTAAGGGAGATATCTAAAATAGTACTAATAAAAGTGGATCCTCTAGCCCTATCATTTTCTTTTATTGTGTTTTTCTTTATTTACTTTCCAGCATTTTACTTTTCAGCAATTTACTTTATATCATTTATTTTTAAGCTTTTACTAGTTATGATTCGTAGCTAAGCCCGTTATCTGGGGTTTTGATGAATTCTAATATCACCGTTTATAAGGGGGGGTTATTTTATAGTTTGGATAATATAAAGGTTCACTTATTAAGTCTTAAGCTAAATGCTTCTTATTAACTGACCATTAATAAGATTAATCTGGTAAACTTAAAATAAATTGGACAAAGGAATTTTAGGTTTCAGCCTTAGACTTAATAGTCCACGATCTTCCTTGAGGATAGATAACCCTTTAATAGATTTCCTTACAGGATAGACATATATCTTTCGGGCGGGGGTAATCACAATTGGAACTTAATCATAATGAATCCAGGTAATTTGGTTAACATAGACATATGGTTTAATTGGATTACACTGGGTATGTGCAGCTGACCATCGACAGAGGCTTTTGCATAATTTAGTGTTCCAGGTTAGTAAACCAATATATTATATAAACATGAAATAACCACTTCATCTTTAAATAGATATTGGAAGAAATCACAACCCTGGATAATTTTATAAATTTGAATTTTCTTTAATATACTTTCACGCCATTTTATTTACTTGTTTTAATTTTTTAATTTTTAAGTCACCACCCAATCAATCAAATAATCTATTAGATACTAGTAATCATTTGGCCTCATAAAATTAATAGCTTATGTATTAAGTCCTCGTGGGATCGATACTTTTTATACTACTTGAACGATACATGCGCTTGTGTTATACGCGTGTGATTACGTCGGTCATCAAGCTTAAGTCATTTGATATCGTTTATGCCTTTAATTTATAACTTCAGTTATGCTATTTGTTATATGTATTCAAGTTATATAGCCATACTAGTTTTCAGTTCATGTGTCAGTCTATGTATCACAGCTTAGATATTCAGTTATTAGTTTTTAAGTTCAGTTATGCCATGTCTTTCACTTATATGTCCAATGTCGCAACATGCATCAGTTTTAGTTCTTCATAATTCACAGTGCATTCATAGACTTGCAGTTCAAGAATTCAACATCTCCGCCAATTGTGTTTTCAAATTAGACTTATCAGTCTCAAGCTAGTCAGGAATCATACATGACCGTTTTCAAAACTCATTTTTTTTTCAGTTTTCATTATTATGACATGTTATTATGCTTTTGATATTTTAAAATAAGTTCTTTTATGATTTTCTTTGGATTTTGAGGCATGGGGGAAAAACCCACCTCAGTATGTAACTTGACTCAGATATGGAATTGACGGATTCAGATATTGTGTGCACACGCAATTCAGGACTAGAGATGACATATGCCCATATGTCATAGATTCAGGGTTTCCAGGGTAGTATAGATCCGCACCCTCGGCTCTAGATTGTGGCTTGGGGGATGGCGATACGTAACGCCCCTAGACCCTAGTTTCAGGTACAAATAGTGGAATGCTTTGGGGGACAGCGATATGTAACACCCCAATGTCATGGATTTGCACTTCTGGCTCTAGTTAGGCGTATGGCGGGATGACGATACATAACGCCCCTATGCGTCAAGTTTCGGCAGTCACTCATATTTTCAAAGAAAGACTTATAAAAAGATGTTTTAAGAAATAGTTTTCATAACGAATTATTTTATGAGAATTGTAGAGATTTTTGAAAATGAACCCAATTTTTATTTTTATGAGTTCAGGCTTTCTACAGATTTTCCAGTTGCTTGAGATTTCAGATTTTGACATCAAGATTTGCACATAGATTTTTGAGAAAGAACCAAGTTTATATTTTATTAGTTCAGAAGCAGTTTTTTTTTATAGAACTGTTGATTTAAATTCCGATTTTCAGATATGAATTTCATGCTTTCAAAATAATAACATTCTTAAAAGTAATGCATCCATGTCATGTTACATTACAACTTTAACTATGCATGTTATGTTTTCCGGTAGTCATGTCTAGCTCTTGTAGAATGTTGATTTAGGTCATTCAAACTCTGGTCAGCATGATAGTTTCAAGTTCGTAGGTTGCGGTTCATATAGTCAATCCCAGATTTCATAATTCATGCACATGTTAGATTAGAACCAAGCCACCACGGGTTTGGGATGGATTTTGCCACGGGTTTGGGTGGTTTGGGTTATAGCATGCATTAATTTCATGATCACGTTCCACATGTAATTTTCAGTTCACGCAGCTAGCAAATTAGCTCATACATCTGTAGTTCAGATAGTTCAATGTAACTTATGCATTAAATTAGATATTCAAATTAGACCATGTGTTCCAAGCCATATAATCAGATCATACATTCCATTCCAAATAATCAGATCAGTCTATGCATGTCTGGTTCAGTATTTAGGTCTATCCATTCCATTCCAATAGTTAGTTCTCAGTTCAGACAGCTCAATATAGTCTTGCAGATTCGAGTCACCATACATTATTTATGCCATGAATAAAAGCAGATATTTAGTTTAGCAAGCCCCATGTCAGGTTCAGGGCAACAACTCATAATAGTAAAGTCAGGTTCAGTTATGTATCTGGTTATCAGTTAGATTAAGTTCCAGATCTTTATGTCATGAATTAGGATTTGAATTACCATATTTAGGTTGTCGTAATTCAGTACTTTAACACTCTCTTATACTATGTTTCAATTTAATCATGTATTTCAGTTCATATTATTTTATTGGCCCTCAAGTATTCACTCATCAAGTCTTTCAAAAGACCTGACCCATCTCACTTTCCAGTTGTTTACAGGCCACAGGTTCAGGCATTGCTTGGGGGATACGGGACCCAGCGACAGTCATTATACACCTCAGGCGTCAGTTCAAAGCCATGTATATGTATAGACGTGCACGGACTGTAGATTTCAAACTTATGATGTCAAGATAGGCTATAAGGCCATGTATATGTATAGAATATTATGTCTGTTATTTTATGTGTGTACAGTTTTGTGATATGAAATAGTTGATTTTTCAGGTTTATGATGTGTTTATATATATATATATATAATATATATATTAATATATATATATATATGATTGTGTGTCGTGAGTCAAACATTTTAGTACAACTAGCATTGTTTATCGGGGGTTCGGGTGATGGCTAAGCCATCTCCTGTCCGTCACATGCTAGAAAATATCAGGATGTGATAAGTTGGTATCAGAGCCTAGGTTTAGGTGTAATGACTGCTATGGCTCTGTCGACTCCACGTAAGTCCCCTTACTCAGTCACTTAGCTTTACTTTCATTTCATTTGATAATGGATATCACTAACATGATTGTTATGGTAGCATTGTATGTAGCAGCTAGAGCATATCAGTCTAGATACACAGTTTACACGCAGATTAGGATTTGGGACGAATCCATTTTAAGGGGGGTGAATGTAACGCCCTGGTCAGTCTGGTCATATATGGTATAATGAATTATCATGCATGACATGTTAGAATTAATAAAATAATATAAAAATAGGTTCCACTACTTAGGAATTTCTACCGGAGGTCCCGGACAAATTTTCAATTTTAGCACATTTACTATTCATCTGAGTCAACAAGTAGCTCTTCTGTATTTCAGCTGTAACATTTTCATACAAACTCCGATTGTTATGAATTTTAAACCGTCAAAAAGTTCAGTGAATTCCCTACAACTTCTGCGTTGAATAGTTTTCATGATTCGGCCCAAAAACTAGTCAAAATTACAGTCTAATTTTGGATGAATAGTAACCTATGATTTTTGCATTAAGTTGGATTATGTGGCAATATCACCACTGCTCATTTCCATCACAAAATTCAGTCTACCCCTTTATAAAAAACCACAGTATTCACTCTTCCCTTACCTTAAGAAAAAAGTGAATGGCTTCATTTTTCTCAAACTAATTCAAGTTTTCTTTCACTTCATTTTCTCAAGCCAAGATGATTATTCAAGCTTGACTTCAAGCCATGTAAGCTTCCTATCTCCTTTTTTTTTTTTTTCATTTTTCAGTTTTGAGCTTGAATAAAGAAAGCCCTGAATTCATGGATAAGGAACCCTAGAATTTTATTTTGGCATTTTGACCGGCGTAATCACACGCGTATAACGCAACTGCACATATCGTTCAAGTAGTATAAAAAGTATCGATCCCATGTGAGAACTTAATACACAAGATATTAATTTATGAAGCCAAATTTTTACAAGCATCTAATAGATTGGTTGTTTGATTAGATTGTGACTTTAAACTTAAAACTAGTAAAAACAGTGCGAAAGTAAATTAAAGAAAATTCAATATTATTAAACTATCCATGATTGTGAATCCTTCCAATATCTTTTTAAAGATTAAGTGGTTATTTTATGTTTGTGCAATATATTGGTTTATTAACCTCGAACACGAATTTATGCAAAAGCCTCTTCTGAATATGGTCAGATACAAATACCAGTGTAACCCAATTAATCATATTCCTATGTCAACTAAGTTATTTGAATTCATTAAGATTAAGTTCCAATTATGGCTACCCCCGCCCGACAGGTAAATTCCTATCATGTAAGGAAATATATTAAAGGGTTATCTATCTGTAAGTGTTCAATCAAAGTCCACAAGATCACAAACATGCATAAAAACAATTCATATGAACACATCAAAGGAGGTGGCGGAATCAACTCACATTGAATTCGGTTTTGATGGATGAAGAACAAGATGCGTT